>JANIJI010000065.1:10440000-10632500 GCA_024500535.1 Leptonema lineaticorne
ACTTGAGTAAATTATTGCTCAATGAACTGAGTGATGATAATGTATATATATATATATGTATATATACTAAAACGTATCTTTTAAAATTTATTTTTTACATGAGTAAAGATAACGCGAAAGGCAACCGAATTTGTCAGCGAATACATGATAATAATAATAACAATAATAAAAATACAATAAATTTAAATTGTAATATATAAACAAATATAATAACAAAACGACAAGGCAAATTTTCGTCTGATGGCCGAGACGAAATAGACAATTTTCCCCCCATGAGTGCAATGTGAAATTTCTTTATACATTAAATTTAAATATATATATATATATATATATATATATATATATATATATATATATATAGATTAAATTTTGCGCTAAGAAAATTGACACGGAGCAAAGAAACGATCATAAAAATTAATATATGTATATATATATATATATATATATATATATATATATATATATATATATATATATTATATAAAAGGAAAACGGGGAAAATTGTTCACGTTTCGACTGGCGAACAATTGCACGAACGCCCCGTCCACTAAATGGTATATATATATATATATATATATATATATATATATTCATATGTAAAACAATCGACCGAAGAGTACAAAAGCGAAACAAACCGGAAGTGTGTCGGCGTTCTCACGCAAGAACACTGCCGAGACACTTCCGGGAAAAATTGTACAAAAGCTACCGCGCGTCCTCTGTATCAGGACAAGTGGAACGTGAACCAAGTGTCAGTCATGTATCATATATATATATATATATATATATATATATATATATATATATATATATATATATATATAATATTTTTTTTTGAAAAATATCGGAAAATTTTTGATTTTATCAATATTTAAAAAAAAGATATACATATATATATATATATATATATATATATATATATATATATATATATATATATATATAATAACAGTTGCGAGTAATCTCTTTTAACGCGCGGTCCGTAATTTATTTATTTATTTTTATTTTATTAATAATGGATCGTGAATGATTCAGAACACGTACCTATATTATATAATTAAATAGGTTAAAAATAATAATAATAAAAAAAACACGAAAATATTTTCATGTTTTATACTATAAAAAAAAGGACCATTCGAGATCACTCGCGACTGACACGCGAAAATGAAAACTATATGAAAAAAAAAACTGGACATTGACGGCATGCAAAATACCACACGTGATTAAAAAACGTTGCACTTATTTTCTATATATATATATAATATATATATATATATATATATATATATATATATATATATATATATATAAATGAGAAGAATATGTAAAATATACGTTTTTCTTTTTTGATCAATTGAAATCAATAATAATAATAGACGAGAAGAAAAATTGATAGTACACCGTTCACACATGTAAAACACAGAGGTGTCCAGCGCTGGTTCGTCCTAGAACGCGTGATTCGAGGAAGGCAGTAAGCAGCACTTGGGTCGTATCTATTTATAAAAAAATTCGACGGAAAATCGCACGTTAGCCGTTCATCATCAGTTCACAAATCGTCCTTTAACATTTATATATATATATATATATATATATATATATTTATATATTTTTAATAAATAGTATATACTCTATTCTCGTTTCGGCTTGGTCGTTTCGCAATTGTTGTTGTTCTTTTTTTTACGTAACTCTATATGTTAATTTGTTACTGGGGAAGTGTTTAAAACGCGACAGTCGTTACTTGTTATTATTATTTACTATATATAATAAAACGGGACGATGCGATCACGAACGACGAACGACTAACGCACGATCGTCTGCCATTTATTTATACATTTTTTTTTAATAATTGTTCATGTATATACATATACATACACATATACATATATATATATATATATATATATATATATATATATATATATATATATATATATATATATATATGTACACTGCCATGCAAAATAATTTGAACATTGATTGATTTCTTTTGGACAATAATATATAGTAAAATATATGGTAAGACTCCAGAATAATATCGGATATATATATATATATATATATATATATATATATATATATATATATATATATAAACTTTGATAAGCTGTATTGCCATTGAAGCTATTTTGGAGTATTAGCATATAGATTACGTGTTTTAATGACAAAAATGTAATTCGACAGTGTTTACACGTTGGATGACGTTGCCGTTATGTGGTGTGAACTTTTTAAAGCTGTTTCGGCCGTTAACACTTTTGTCGGTCGATTTACACATTTGTTTACATATATAACTAAAACGTTAATATCGATGTTCATATTTTTCAACATGGCGCTGTACGTATAAAAGGCTTCGTTTACAATGTCACAAAGTCATACTTTGGAAATTCGCACAAATCGTCATATAATATGTTAATTATGAAAGCGTTCACGCAACGGAATTATTCGATATGCACGCATTCATATTTAGCATATCGTTTATATGACGTGTTATGATGATGAAGAGCGTTGCGAGTTTCGAAAGCGTTGTTTGAGCGCTGTGACAATGTGACCGTCGCCTGAAGTATATATATATATATATATATATATATATATATATATATATATATATGTCATATATATGTATAATATATAATTAAAATATCGTCAATCATAATTAACAAATCGTCACATCGAAATTAATATTGCGGCGACACTGAAGAATTTGTTGAAAAAGCCGTCACGTCGACAAGCGCATATATATATATATGTATATATATATATATATATATATATATATATATATATATATGCAATTTGAATTATTATTTTTTTGTTATATAAATATAATATATTTTATAAATATATACGTACGCACGTATTTAATTGAATATAAAATAGTCCGCGGCACGTTCGATGCGAGTGCGTAACGCGAACGAACCGAAACCGAATGCGTGCAGAAGAAGCACAGAGTCGGGCGCTAGCGGTGCGAAGGTGACTGCAAGGGCGAGGGCGATGGCGATGGCGATGGCGAGGGCGAAGGCGAAGGCGAAGACGAAGACGAAGGCGAGATCGTAGTCGCTGTTCGTCTCCGTCGTCAGACGTCTCTGGGATCGTCCGGCGAGGGCGGAGGCGACCTTTGATGGAGGACCACTTTGTGGCCTGCTCCGGCGGCGAGGACAGCCGTGTCCCTCGCGCCGACGGGACTCTCCGCGTCTCTGTCCCGATCCCTGTCTTTGCCCTCGATGGAGTCCATTAGGTCGACGACGCTTCCGTTGGCCTGAGCCACGTCGGCGGTCGCGTTCGCCTCCATTCCATCCCTATTTCCATCGGCGTCTCCGTCTCCGTCTCCGTCGCCTTCGCCGTCGCCGTCTCCGTCGCCCTCTTCGCGCCGCTTGTGCCTTCTCCACGCGTGCTGAATCAGTCTCGCGCAATACTCCTCGCGCTGTCTCCACAGCGTCGACGACACCGGTTCGTATCCGACCTCCTCGGGCCGAGTGTTCACCTCGGCGAGTTCGCCCGTTTCCTCAATAGGATTGCCTTTCCTCGCGAAGAAGTCTTTCGTGAGAGCGTCCAATATGTCCACGCAAAACATCTGATCGCCCTTGCATATAGGAATGTCCATTGAGACGATCTTGTATTTATTAGGTTTGTGTATCTGGAGCGGTGGCTCCAGCACGTCTAGAAATTCGGACAGTTGGTCGTAACGGATGTACTGAGTGCCATCCGGATCGAACTGCTGCCATATCTCGTAGTACATGTCGTAGTCGTCGTCGGTGAGACCCTCTTGCACGTCCTCGGTGGCCTGCGAGTAGTTCTCCAAGATGACGGCGATGTACATGTTGATGACGATCAGAAAGCTGATCACCAAGTAGGACAGCAGATAGGTGATGCCTATCGTCGCCGACCCGCAGTCGCCGGTGATGCCTTTATCGTTGTCCGGCTGCGAACAGTTCTCTTCGTTAATTATGCCGTCCAATACGCCGTCCCAACCGGCGGACGTCGACATCTGAAAATCGTCGAAAATACAAATTAATATGACAAATTATAGATCTGAACATGAAAAATGATAAACTCTGAAAATTCGATAACAATAATAGATATCTTATCTGAAATTTTTCCAATTGACAAAATTACGGTTCACTATTAGCTAATTTTTTAGCTAATTTAGAACGGTGTACAATTTGGATGTGAGATATATAAAAATTTCAGATTAGAAGTGTTGAAAACGAGTCGAAATCGAAGAACTCACTTGGAAAAGCAAAATCATACTCTGGCCGAACGTTTTGAAATTGTACACGTCGTCCAATCCACTTTTGTCTTTGACGTACATGAAGAACGACATACCGAATATGGCGAAGATGAACATCACAAGAAAAAGTAATAGACAAATGTTGAAGAGAGCCGGCAGTGACATGGCGAGGGCAAAAAGTAAAGTTCTTATGCCCTTGGCTCCTTTTACTAAACGAAGTACTCTACCTACTTTAGCTACTCTCACCACCCTCAATAGAGTCGGAGATACGAAATATTTTTCTATAATATCACTGAGAACCAAACCTGAAATGTGATTTATGATAACGTGAGTCGACTTGATATTGGCGAACGGTTATATACGATGAACGTATATCTTACCTAATATTGATAATATAACGACTACGAAATCAAATAAATTCCACGGTTCTACAAAATAATGATATCGTAATGCGAATATTTTCATGAGACATTCGGAACTGAATATGACGATAAATATCATGTTGAGATTGTCGAGCACTATACTAAATGTCTCCTTTTGTTGGTAATGGTCTAGCGTCATTGTTAACATATTAAAACCAATAAAAAGCATGATTATCATGTCGAATTTCTTATTTGTTACTATTTCGAATACGATTGCTTGTGGACGCCACTGAAAACAATTCAAAAAATATTTAATCAAAATTTAAATTTAACGATAATTATTGCGTTTATTGATCATTTTTTCGTACCCTAGGACGGGGAATGGCCTTAAGTGGCTTTTTAGAACCCATTTTTTTCATAGCGTTATAGTATTTCTTCTGATCTTCAGTCATGAACATTTCAAGACTACCGCCCGCTTTTTTCTTTTGTTCGTTGAAATTATCGATAATCACACCGATAAACAGGTTGAGAGTGAAGAACGAACCAAAAATAATGAAGAATACAAAGTAGAGATACATGTAAATGTTGGTTTCTCTGATTGGTTGTTTGTCAATCTGAAATAATAACGATATGTATAAATATTATATAAATAAATAAAAAAAAAAACATTATGATATTGAATTTGTTATATTCGTAAATTTTTCTTACGTCTCTTGAGTCGATGGCGTCATTCATGATTTGAATCCATCCTTTGAAGGTAGCTACTTGGAATAGACAAAGATACGCTTTACCCACATGATCAAAGTTCATCGGTGAATTTTCCCACGTGTAATTTTCAGCTTCACACGCGTTTCTATCAGGTATAATTTCGTGACTCAATGTTATCTTTTCATTATCAACGCACTGGGGGAAAAAAATGACACATTTGTATATATTCAAATACAATATGATATATTATTATTATTATTATTATAAAACTGTGTGGAATTCAATGTAAATATTTACCTTGAAATATTTTCCTGCGAACAATTGCACACCCATAATGGCGAAAATAAGCCAAAATATCAAACACACCAAGAGTACATTGAAGATAGATGGAATAGCCTGTACTAGAGCATTTACTACAACCTGTAATACACAATAATTCAATTAGAAAACATATATTGATGCTAGGATATTAAAATTATTTAGAATTGTACAAAATATATTAATGTTATATTGAAATTATTATTAGAAAAATTGCATATCAGAAAAAAATATGTATTTTCTAATATATATATTTGTATACTATTTAATTCAATTGGATGATTTTAGTTAAAAAAATCATGCATGCATTCAATTCAGTTGAAAGAAAATTAAGTTATTTTTAATTCTTATAAAAATTTAGAACTGCTAAGTCTTTCTTTTTTTTTTAAAAAAAAATGTATATCATAAAAAAAACATTGTAAATAAATAATGTCTAAAATTACTTACATTCCAAAAGCGGTACACGTTTATTGAAGATAAAATATCTACAAGTTATAAACGTTAAAACGCAGCACAATTGACATGCTTTTAAATAACTGAAGCGTTGAAAGTGTTAAAATATATATATAAAAACATCGTATAATAAATATATATATATATTAAATCGTATTTGATACATTCATGATTCATGCTTAATTATATCTAAATTTCAGCAATATATTTCATTGTTTTATTTTTTTAGGAAGAGGGAAGCTGATTAATTGTAAATTTGTAATCACTATGTTTTAATATAATTTAGAATTTATACAAAAAAAAAATAAATAAAACGCAGCAGATGAAGAATAGAAAATGTTTAAGGATGATCTCCTTTATCAATAAAGATTTTTAAATTAGTGTTTTATTTTGGATAGTTTATTAGTTTTGGGGATGATGATGATGTAGACCACTCAGCTATCTTTAGCTACAGCCATGTGTTTGATGTGCTATCAATGAAAACAACATGCTATATAATAATAATTGTTTTTTTTTAAATATATTTTTGTTATATTATAATCCGTTTAAAATTCAAGCAATATTCATTATATTTATTTAATACATGCTTAATTTCAAATATATATATTTTTTTAATTTGTTACTATAAAATATCAATAATAAAATAAGAACTAATTTAGCTATTTATTAATGAATGTAAGTAGCTAAAATGCGAATCAATAATAATAATACATAATTTATACAGTTATTTGAATTTATAAATATTGTTTATATTATTAACGGATGAGATTAGAAATTATCAGTGAAAAATTTGAAAATATAATTTTGAAAACGTGCGATGTACTATATATATATATATATATATATAATAATAATAGTATAAAAAGCTACATTCAATTATAACTGTAATATGAAAAAAAAATTGATTATACCAATACAAATTTGATTTTTTAAAAAAAAATAAATAAATCTAAACGTAATTCCCAATTGGCTAAGTGAAAGTTTAAAAGTAACAAAAATATGTAAGGTAAAAAAATAAAAAAAAAAAACAAAAATGTTTATCATTACGTACCCTCATACCCTGCATACGACTCATAGCTCTTAAGGGTCTCAAAGCGCGAAGGGTCCTCATTGTTTTGAAAGCTTGAATACCACCGGCGCCACATAATGCGGCTACGAAGTTTATAAGCGATACCTGTTAAATTTACAAACGACACATGCAAATTTGTAACTGCTGTTGTGCACTGTTTCTATATCCTTAATTAAGGAACGACGATATATATATATATATATATATGTAAAAAAAAAATATATATATATATATATAAATCCGTCGACGATTCGTTTATGTAATATTGTAATATGTCTGAAAAGATTGAGCCATTCTGAAAACCTGGTATCTATTTAAATTTATACGACATATATTTATATAGTGTATATATATATATAATATATATATAAAAAAGCGTAAAACACAATCACTCGTTTGAAGTAATATCATATTATATTGAACAGCGAAAGACAACATCCAACGACACACAATAATAAAAATAGTTAAGCATAGAATATTGCTGAAAATTTATATATATATATAATATAGAACACAATGAAGATTTTGAGAGAAGAAGAAATTTCCGAAATTTAAGTATAGTTGTAAATTGTAGATATCCATAAAAGCAATGAAAATATACACACATATAGAAGTACAATTAGTTAAAGCATACACCGTCTATTTCTGCACATTATAATTATAATGTTTATGAAAAATTATTTAGAATTTTTTTTATATATAGATTGTTCTCGTTTAGATGATTTTTTTTTTAATTATGCTTTATGATAATTTTTCATAAACACATTTGCTATTAGTCATTATATAAATCTGGTATTTTTTTCTTCATTTATATGAGCAGACAAAAGCTATACGATTGACTTCACACCAAAATATACAAGTTTTAAATTGGTTGTTTTTTTTTTTTTTTGGGTCTCATTTCGTTTTTCTGGATACGAAAAGCGATCTGTTCTTCGGATATTGTAGGTTCTTTTTGTTTTGAAAGATTCGTTTTTACTCACTCGCATGCCTTCCCAGCGAGACACAGCTCTCAGAGGTCGTAGGGCTCTGAGGGTTCTCATTGAACGAATTGCCGGAATACCATCTTCGCCGACCCACACGGCACCGAGATTTATCAGAGATAACTATATCCAGATTCGAACCGTTAAAAAGTGATTAAGAATACAAAAAGAAAAAAAAAAACAACACCGATAGATTTCATAGAATGTGAGCAAAGATCGTTTATATTTTAAAGTGATTTGTTGTCGTTTTATTTATAGCACATTAAAAATATTTCTATAATTGTTTTATAGGAAAAAAATCGTACTATCTAAAGTAAATGGTATTTTATTTATTTTTTAATAATAATAATATTAAACTAGAATTACATCTTATTTCTAAAATATAATTGTAAATGAAATGCTGAAAAGTAATTATCCGGTTTCTTATAAATATGTATCGATTATATTGGAATACTATAAATATTTTATTATAAACTATTGTATTATTGTATATAGAATAAAAAATAAAAAATATCGTACCATGACAATGACGAAATCGAGCCAACACCAGGCATTCGTGAAATACATCTTGAATCCGAGGGCAAGCCACTTGATTAACATCTCCAAAAAGAATATTACAGTAAAAATTCGATCCATGTAGTATAAAATATCTTGTAAAATTGGCCTTTGTGGTAAATGGACATCTTCAAGGGCCTATAATGAAAATGTTTGTGATTGATTACGACGAATCGTGCATGTGTAAATAATAATAAATATTTATTTAAAGTGCACTCACCAAAGCTAAGCTACTTAATAAAATCATAGTAATAACAGCAGTCTCAAAATATTTGTTTTCGATAAGTTGAAACGTTTTGAGGCGCAAGTTGCCCCATCCTTGCCAGAATGGTGCATCTTCATCTCCGGCCAAGAATGGAAACCTTGTATAACATGGATCGGGACAACAGTCTGCTGGCGAATCCTCAATTACTTCGTCGTCCGCTGCCGCAACAACCTTTGGACAATCTAAACCGTCCAGATCTTCGTCTTCTCCAGCTTCGTCATCTAAAAATTTTACACGTTTATCGATTATTTTGATAATTTATTTTTTTATTTTTTGAACAATATGAATAAATATCTACCGTCTTCAAGACCAAGATCTTCTTTACTGGCATCTCGTTTTTCTTCACCGTCCATAGTTTCCGCAGAGCCTTTATGACTTTCATCTTTGAATGGTCTGTTTTTATGACTACCGTATGATTTTTGACTTATCGTATCATCGTCCTAAAATAATTTTTAACAAAAATAAATTAACATTTATTATATATATATATATATATATATATATATATATATATATATATATATATATATATATATATATATATATATATAAATATATTATTCGATACGATTAGAAATATTGAAAATTAATTACTTTAAATACCTGTAACGGCAATCCCTTGTGGTTCATAAGTTCATGTTCTAATCTATTATCCTGATGGTTACCGCTAATTGAATTGATGTTATTCATTAACATTTTTCCTTTTTTCGTTTTTGTATTGATATCGCCTAAAAAGTTATATCGGTAAAAATGTATGATACACAAAAAAAAAAAAAAATTACATTTTTAGCTATCAGTGACAATCATGAATGGTGAATAATTACCATGAATGGTGAACTCCATTCCGTCTCCGATGGCAACTTCCAATTGATCCTTGTGCTTTTTGTCCCTATATATGATTGCATCGTCCATATCACCGCCCATTTCCAATTCATTGTCAACGCCGCGTTCTGAGGAAACACAGCGCCCACAGAGAGCCGCCTTTAGACCTGGCGTCCATAAAGCCGGCGCCAGAACAAACGAAATCACGCCACATCCCAGATTTTAGAAAATTATCCGTTTTTTTTTAAAAAAATATTTTCAGATACACGACACCGAAACAACAATATAATTAATATATATATATATATATAAATATAAAAACAGCGAACACAACATCATATACACACACACGAGAGGGAAAAGCACAAATTTTACAGTTGTTCTTTATTTTGTATCAGAGTGTTTATAGTGCGGTAAAGAGCAGTATTATTCGTTATAAAAAAAATACTGATTTTTTTTTAGTATATAATATTGATAGTGAAACTATGAAATAGTGCTGAAAAATTCGTAGTTTATGTGCATGAAATTAATTATTTAGAAAAAAAATCAGAAAATTTTCATATATATAGTACAACATAATATATAGAATTATAAAAATAATAATAAAATTATTTCAATATGAAAAAAAAAAATAATAAAAATATATACTAATTGATTCATGATGCGGATAATGATACTTTTTTTCAGGTTTTCAGCCATAAAATTTGTGCCTGACTGATCTCTCGGTTGTTTTCATACGAATTACGAATAAACACCGAACTCAAATAATTTACAATTATATACGTTACTCTAATTTAACACATTACATTAATTATTATGAACAACATCCACGTGCAACGGATATTCAAAGGGGTTTTTTTTTTTACAGACAAACACATCTGAATAACGCAGACGAAGGGGGAGAAGGGGCGTGTTTTCTTTTTTATACACAAAATAAAAACAAATAAATAAAATTAAATCAAATAAAAATAATTAGAAAAACGAAAACCTTTCATATTTTCTACGTTGAAAATTTATAATTAAAAATATTTTTATATTGGCCATTTTTATGTAGAATATGAAAGATTTTCGTTTCACGTTTCACATTGCGAAATTAATAATTTTATATTTCTTAAAGATTCCAAATATCAATAAAAGCTATGAAAATTATTTTAAAATTAGTTTTTTTTCTGATATTTGAAAACTTTTGAAATTATTAGCAAAAGGCGAAAATTTCATAAATTACAATACAAAATAATCACACTAAAAATATTTGTTATTTAAATATAGGTTATTTTTAAATCATTTAGTAGTTAATATTGACTTTTTAATACAAACATATATAGTTATAATATTTTATTTTATAAAGAAATATAGTATTCTTAGATGTTATAATAACACATATTATTTTTAACTATATATGTATGTATATGCATATTAAATTAGCTTTATTTCATTTTTTTTTTATTATTTAGCAAGTAAAATTATAAATAAATAATTATGAAATATCATTATAGAGATAATATAAAGTGATCAATAATCATTTTTAAGTAGTGTCCTCCTTTTTGATTTTCTTTTTTTAATGAAAATTTTTGTATTAAATGACTTTTAGAGTTTCTAAATTGACAAAAAAATATTTTTAGTCGATTTAGTTTGAAGATTTTTTTTTTTTTTTTTTTTTTGGAGTCACTGATGTATGATATATTTAATAATATTAATGATGGAATTTTAAAAATTGCATCCATAAAATCAATGTTATTGTAAAAAATTCTTAACAATAAGACGCATATTCGTTTATCACACCATAAAATGATATTTCATAATAATAGCGAAAACAAAAAACGTGCTTGATCATAATTAAGTTTATTATTTGCTGAAATATTCACGTGATCGTCAGGAAATCGCATTTTCCTTTGACAGCATAATTACAACACAGTGATGATCGACATTAATATTTTGTATAACAAAAAAAAAATATTAAAGTCGTTTTAACTCAATTGTGATAAGCTTTGTGCTCTAAACATATAAAATAGAAGCCGGCTGTCAAATATGCAATATAAATGAAAAATGATATATATATATATATATATATATTTTGCAATTAAAAATAAATATAGTGATAATAATAATTAATATTATGAGGGAAATGAAGCTCTAAACATAAAATATAATATTGAATGACTTGAATAAAACAGTTTTTGTCAACGTCAAAACATGCATCAATACATATTCATATTGATTTATACACAAATATGATAAAAATTAATATTAATAATCGTGCAATTATATTTGTGTATAAATTTAATGACTACTAAGTAAACATGGAAAATCATGCATACATATTTTAATATAAATTAACATTGAATCATGCAGGTCAAATTCAAGAACATATATTGAAAATAATACATTTATCCGAGATAGCTCTTGGCATTAACGAATTTATGCTTAATTAATTAAACGAAGATCATCATTTTTTTTTTGTTTTCACTTCTTTTTTATTTATTTATTTATTTTGGTTTTGCATTCTGAACTAAATAAATTTTGCGATGTTTTCAAAAAAAAAAAAAATAAAAAAAATAAATAAAAAATACTTGTTAATTATACGAACGCATGAAATTGGAAATAAATCTAATTCATTCATATTAAGCTTTTTATATAATATTAATATAAATAGAGAAATTCGATATACGAAAAACTACTAAAAAAAAGGGAGAATATAAGTTCATTTATGAAATTTCATTTTATTATGTTATCTATAAATTGTGATATTTTGAATAAATAATTGTTTGTTAATAAAAAAAATAAAATGATAAATATTCTTTTAAGTTTATAGTTTTATATATTGTTATAAAATAGTATTAATATTGATGTCGTTTAGGAGTAAAAAAAGTTGCAAAATTAAAACAATTAGGGTAAATATGATTTAAGTGACAAAATACTAAAAAAAAAAACATTAATCGAAATAAATATTATTGTAATAATAATATAATAAATGATAATTTAATTATATCCATGAATTTCATTGAAATGAACGAGGAAGTAAAATTAAAGATTGGGAAATATTTAGGGAGACGGATGTTAAATTTTCAATAAAATAAACGATAGAAAAGGTGTATATATAATAGTTAAATTTTCTAAGATGGTCAGTATTTTTTTTTTATGAGTTTCACTATTGTTTCATATATTGATCGAATCACTATTTGATAACTATATGTAATGAAAGATGAATTTTTGATATTTTACAATTCTGTATATATGGTAAATACTGATCATGAAAACATGCGTTTGTACAACACACAAGCGTCAAAATTCATTTGTATATGAATAGGATAATATAATATATATGTATATATGAATTGAAATTATCATCAAAGAAGCAATGGATATGCTGGTGTTTCGTATATATGTATGTTATAAATGTTATAAAAAGCCAAGCTATCTGCTATCTCTGTTCAAAATATGAACCTTGTTTCCAACTCGGGCATGGGCCCTCACCTGGAGCGTGGTCTGCTATCTGGTTCGTTAGCTTCGTACGAAGCAATTTGAAAAAATTCGCTATACTCCTCTTGATCCAGTTGTTGAATCTTGATATTCTGTTGAAGGCTTCGGTTATTTTGTTTGTTTCCTGATCAGCGGTCGGCGCCGAAAGACTCGATGAACCGAAATTGGACAAGAGCAAAGCTAAGAAAAGATTGAGCACCTGCACATATAACAATAAAAATATTACATATTACAATTGTTCAAATGTATAAGATGTATATATAATATTTATATATATATATATATATATATATATATATATATATATATATATATATATATATAAAGATCATATGGCCTACCACAAGATTTCCTATGACTACGGTCGCTAAAAAGAATGGAATACATGATACGTCTCCCACTAACATACAGTCCCACATGGATTCTATCCATTCACCACATAACACTCGAAACACTATCATGAAACTGTGCATGAAATCGGTGAAGTTCCATCTTGGTAATTCTCCCCCCGGAAATCGATCCACATTATCTGTATATTGAGAAAAATTGATTAGATATAAGAATTTACATCGTGAATAATAAATAAATACATTTTAAATTCTATATTGTTCTTCAGTAAATTCTCACTTTTATAATAATATTTATATTTTTATATATAAAACGAGAATTTACGTTATTATTATTATATTTTTTTATAATTATATAACATGTATGAATATAATCAAGAATTTATTTATGGCACAAATATATGAAAATTAATTTTAAATATAGAAAATATCGACTCCATCTTGATTACACTCATTATATATAAGATCAGATTTTTTTTTATATCAAAAAGTGTGAATTGCTGCAGATGCAGAGCAGCAGCATATAGAAAAAAAAATATTATATTAATATTAGTGGCATATTTCATACGTATTATTTTTTTCTATAAGCGTATATTTTATATCATTCGTAAATAGAATGTGTAAAATATAAATAGATAGGAGAGAAAAAAAAAAACTTACCCCAGTAATTTTTGCCAAAAAGTTGCATTCCCATTACGGCAAATATGAATATGATAATACACAATACAAAGGTCAGGTTTCCGAGGGCTCCCATAGTTCTTCCCATGATAGATATAAGCAAATTAAGCGTAGGCCAAGATTTTGCCAACTTGAATACTCGAAGCTGCAATAGCAAGTGTAATTTTTCTGTGCAGTACGTTCGTTATAAAGTAAGAACAAAAAAAAAAAAAAAAAAAAAACAAAACTGCCAGAATATACATTCTTTTACTTTTATAAATTTTACATTTTCATATTATATATAATGTGTGGATTATATTGTAATAAATATAATATATGAAGCTTTTTATTTTTCATATGTTCGCAAAATGTATGGGGAAAGCGTATTTATTCAGATTTGTCATATTTATCAGACCGTGTAAGCCAATTTTTTTTTCTTTAAAAAAAAAAAAGAGCTATGTAGCAAATATATTATGATACAAAATAAAAAAGCTTTAAATAAATCAAAATAATATTACAAAATATAGACTGACCATAATGTCGTAATTTTAAACAGAAATAAAATATAATATTTTATATAACAAGAATTTTTATAAGAGCTAAAAGATGATATATATGTATATGTAATTTAGAATCAAAATTTTAAAATGATATAAAAATAAAAATATTGTAAAGTATAGAAAATAATGTCCTGCTAAAACAATATGTATGGTCAGCCTAATGATTTCAAATTATTATGTGCATGCATAAAGTTTAATGTGTGTTGTAATATTATATATCATTAGCTGAAAAATACATTATTTATTATATAATTTATAATTATTAGGCGAAGCCATATTTGTCAGATCATATATTACAGAAAATATGAGAAGATATTTGCACCGAAATTATTTTACTATTTAGCACTATATGTGGTAGAATTATATTATTTGTGATTTTTATTATATTTTAGATTTTTTTTCTCTAATTTTGTTGGGTGTTTTATTGATATCAAAACTGAGTGTAATTTGATTAAATGGTTTAGGTTTTTTCTTTTTGATTTACAATGTAATTTAGCATAAAGTAGCAAAATAGTATTTTTTTCATATGCTAATATTCTCACATGTTTCTGACAATACATATATCTGCTCGTCACGAAGCGATAAAGAAATGTATACATCTGTATATTTATATTGGAATATTTCAATCGAAAAATTCAAAGTGTGAATAGAGAAATAAGTAGTAGAAGAAAAAAAAAAAGAGAAATTTATTCGTTCCCATACTTCTTTCAGCGACAAACCTGTATAATTTTTCCCGAACAACTGCATTCCCATCACGGCAAATATGAATATTATAATACAAAGGACAAAAGTTAAGTTGCCTAAGGCACCCACTGTTCTACCCATAATTGAAATAAGTAAGTTGAGTGTCGGCCAAGATTTGGCCAGTTTGAAAACACGAAGCTGCAAATATATTCTATATAATTGTTGAACATATTTTGATGAGAATGTATCGCAATTCATATAAAATAAGAAAAAAAAGTTATAACGGTCATGATAACATAATGATGATTATTATATGTGTCATGTTAGTGTCTTTTATTTAGTTCAGTTTAATATATTTATTATAATTGTATAATAATAATATTAAGATGAAATTACCAAACGGAATGATCTCAATACGGACAAGCCTTGTACGCCTTCAAGTCCCAATTCTAATAATGATAGAGCTACAATAATAAAATCAAAGATGTTCCATCCTTCTTGAAAGTAAAACTTTGGACTCATAGCTATCAATTTTAGTGTTGCTTCGATTGCAAAAGTTGCAGTAAAAAACTGAAAAAAAAAAAGTTAATCATATAATAGTTTAGAAATTTAATCAAACGTTGTATAATATTATATAAGTGATTGTCTTACATAATTGCCACTCTTGAGTGCCTTTTCCATATCTCTATTCATGTCATGATGATCGAGAGCCATGAAAAGTGTATTGACTACGATACACAGAGTGATGAAGAGTTCAATAAACGGATCGAATACCAGCAGTGCAACATATTTTTGGATTTCCAACCACAGCCAACAACAGTCCCAGACGCAGAATATGTCTATGCCTTGCATTATGACCTCCAGAGCCTTGTCTTTGAACGTTGGTCCATCTTCATCATCCTCTGTCGGAGGGAAGTAGTATATGGAAACTGCCAATTCCCACATATTAGTATTGGTTCAAAAAAACTTTACTATAAATCGTTTGTACAATTTGAATAAAAATGTTAATGTTATTATTGTTATTATTATTATTATTATTATTATATATATATATGAGGGGAAAGAGATTTCCGATTCTTAAGAAAGCCGCTAAAAAGCTGGAAAAAATATTCTTTTCAGTCAAATTATCAGCGGATGAAGATATATCTCTTTATAAACAAACAATGTTTGAATAATTGTTGATGATATAATATTAATTTTGCTTTGTTAAGAATGGATTCTCATCTATAATTTATTCATTATGAATATTTTTATTTAATAAATATTAAAATTAATCTATGGTTAATGGAAAATATTTTAAACTGATCACGCACTTTATATTAATAATATTTAAATTATATATGTATAAAAAAATTAAGTGCTCGTTTCGATTAGAGAACAGTTAATAATCATTCAAATTAAAAGACATATATCTTCAACTGCTAAATTGATTTGTATTCTAATTCGAAAAAAATTCATACAAAAATTGAACTACGTCATATCATTGGCTTTTATTATGTGGTGCCTCTTCATGTTGCATATCTTTGTGCTTTGTTGATATCACTAAAAATACCGCATCAACATATTTTTTTTTATTATTATTATCGATTAATATGCAGTGGCAGACTGTTAAAAGGGATAACTTGCTCGACGACAAATAAACTCCTGATGAAGTACCTCCTTTAAACAACAACAACAACAACAGCTTTATTAGTTGTGAATCGGTTCTATTTGTCTCCAATGTTCTCCAAATCTGCCACTGATAACACTAAAAATACTATCATTTTTTTTTGTTATTCAAGGGTAAAAAATATGTTGATTTAGATTTCAAAAACGATTGCAAATAATAATAAAAATCAATTATTTACTCTGATTTGTGTTTTTTATGGATAAAAAAAATTCAATTTGTAATTTTTAACAATCAAAATAATTGCAGTGTGCGTTTCAGTATCAAAACTAATACTTGATGTTATCAAAATCCTCGTGTGAAACAAGTCTTATTCTGATTATTACTAGAAGCTTTTATAATTAAAATTAATTACTGATAATTCATGCATTTTTATTTATTAAAATTTAGTGCAAAATATTATGTTAATTATCGTTCTAATGAACGTATATAAAATAAGCAGTATTTGGAATTAAAAAAATCTTCATTATTATGGCATGTTATGTTTAAGAAAGATTTTCTAGTTTTAATATAATAATATAATAGCATTTTAGATTGAATATTTACATACTCAATACATGTTTTTAATGTTGATATTAGTAAAAAATCTTAAAGTAATTATACTGAATAAAAATAAAATGGAAATATAAAGAGTTTTCAATCTGAATCGAACAACTTATTATTAAAAAAAAATTTTTTAAATTGAAATTTGATTGACAATTTCAATGTAAAGAAAGCTCTTTATATTATAATACATATGAATTAATAAAAATATTTTATTAGTAAAAAACAAACCTTTCAAATACAATAAAAAAATATATAAAACTATACTATATTATATATACTTAAAAAAAATCAAATTCAAACTACCATAAAAACAAGCAAAAATTAGTTACATATTGCTAAATTACTATTATTACTGTAAAAAAAAATTATAATTACTAATCTGTAACACAATACAAACAAGGATAGGAAAGGATATACATATAATGGAAATAACAATTTATAGAGTGCATTTTTTTTTCATAAAAGAATTCTAAGAAATCAGCACAAAATCAAGAACGTACTAATAGAGTTTTGGTGCAATATTTGCAAAATAAATGAAAACTTTATATGAAAAATTCTCCTTTACATTATTATATAAATATTGAATATTATATTGAAAGATATTATGATAAATTTTATGAAAGAGTATTTTTCATATAACATAAGAAAAATATGAGATCAGACAAGATGTTGTAAACCAAACGTAAAAATAGAGCAGAAAAAGCAAGTTTTAGATGCAAAATATATTTCACCATTGGAAGAGGGTAACATCTCATTCCCCTGAACAAAATCAACTTAAATCAGAAATATGTTAGTAAGTAAAGTAATTTTTCAGAAACCAATACTATACAATGGAGGACATGGCAATAAACATAAACGAGTACATTATGGAATATCAATATTTAACATATCATACAGTTAATAATCAATGAAACATGATGATTTCACGGTTCATGTGAACGACTTGATACATATTTAATGGGAACACGATGAATTTATATTATATATATTATTGTTGATTTTGAACAAAATGTAAATGTTAAAGAAATGTGCCTGTACAGACAGATATAATATATATATATTTTTTCATTGATATTGTTTTGTAAAAGACTGAACGATGAATATGCAATGAATGAAATATATGAGAGTTCAATTCGACACATCACATTTCATGGACATCAAGCAAACAAATGATTAAATGCAATGAACATATATGTATTTATATATATATATAATATATATATGTATATAAAGAGCTACTATTAATCAGTCGAATTATACAGTGATTTTTAGTGTGATAATTACCTCCTTGATCGCTAGCTCTACTTTGTCTACCTGCAGCTTGCTCTATGATGTCGTTCAATACCATCACATCTGAAATTTAGATATTTTCATGTTTAGATATTGAGTTTGAGTATTGCTATTATGGAATATTGTTAACAAAACGTCGTTTACCTTTCATGTCGACTACAGTTTGTTGTTGTGTTTGTTCTATGAATGGATTATCGTTGGAATGTTTTAAAACTTTTCCTACTTCATCTGTACATTCTGAGCTCATTTCCTGAAATTGAAGAATTTTCTCGTGAATCATTATGTTCAGTTGATTAATTTGCATCATGAATATATAGTAAAACAATAATGATACATACACTAAGGTATTCTCTAAGCGGTGGTTTGTGGTTAGTGTCTTGATAAGGATGACCGTTTGGATGACAAGTTAGACTTTGATTTCTACTTGATCTGTCCCTCAGTCGAGATTCTTTAGTTTGTGGCATTTGTTTACCTCCTAGACCTCCTAATAAGTCACCGTGTGATGTGTAAGATATACGAGATTGATGTGATGTATACGATGAATGACGGGAACCTATAGAAAAAGAATACACCGTTCTAATACGGGAAAAATATATCGTGAAAAATGATGAAAATTTTTTTTTTTACAATTTTTGACTGAAAATAATGTTTTTTTTTCAAAATGAATAAATTACAAATTGCACACAAGCAAAGTTATGAATAATAATATATATATATATATATATACATTGTGGTCAAACGATGAATTTGATATTTGCATTATCAGTGACGTCACTAGGATTGAACATTTTTTTTTCATGAAATTGTAAATTATATTAGAAAAAATCTATTTGTGACGTAGCTGAAAATATTACAGAAAATCTGTAAGAATGATTTACAAAATTATTAAAATATTAAAATACGTTCACAATGAAAAAAATTTCAAACATAAAAAAATAAACAAACGATTCACACATAATTATGATGTAAAATATTTTATAAAAGTATTTTTTATTTAATTACAATTTAATAAAATATTCAATTAGTTTGATTTTCAGTAATATAAATTTCAATTAATATTTTTAATAATTTAATATTAGAAAAATATGTACATTTGTAAAATTGTGTAAATCAAAAACATGAAAATTTTAGAATTTATAGAATGGAAAATTAAGAGATATATTATTTTTAATATTAAATTTGAATAATATTAGATAAATATTTTTCATATAATTATACACACTATTTCAGTGAGAACAAGTGACGTGAAAGCTTTAAAAGCTGTGCAAGTGGCACACAATTTTTTAATACATTTTTTTGTAAATATCACATATATTTTTTTAACAACGCTATTATATTATGCAAAAAAAAATATCGAATTAAATTAAAATGTAATAAATTAAAAAAAAAATAAGATAAATTAATGATAATCAGTGCTTCAAAACTAAATTGAAAACTATACAATTATATATATATTTTATTTAGTGTCTATAATTTTTTGGTGCAAAATTTTTTGGTGATAAATAATTGCAAGCCTGATAAAATTATTATATTTACCTTGATATAAATAAAAGTGTCTCATTTACTATTTGTGATAGTAACAATCTCAACGATCGTCACTATTGTAGTGATTGTGGTACTTTTTTTTTTAACATAAATATATATATTTTTTTTTTTTGAAAAGCTCGTGTCGATATTTTTGTCGTTCTTCTCTCATTTGTAATACAATTTTTTTTTATTGGTATATACAGATTGCATCAAAGAAAAATCAAAACTGTGTGTTGCATTCAAATCATATGTGTAGCACTTGAACTACAGATAAATCTATTTCACCTGTTATTTTTTTTTTTTGTATTTTCAACATTGATAATTATATTGTATAAATTTTTTTTATATAAAATGAAAATATATATATACTTTAAAAAAATATGCACGATAATAATGATTTACAAAAAAATGTCAACAAAACAAATTTAATGTACGCAAAAATGTTTGTTGATTTTTTTTTTATTAATAAAGAAAATAAACTACTTCACCTATATATTCAAAGGAATTCCACAATGTTACTTTTATGGAATGATTATAAAAAAAAAGATATTCGGAAGTGCTATTGATTATACTAATAATTGAAAATTACAAAATAAAATTTAGAATGTATAAAATTATATATAGATAAAAATAAATAAAATTATATCGTTTCGCCATGCTTTCTGTAATAAAATAAAGCGTGCTCGGAATTAAATTGTTTTCATTGTTGTTAATTTGATAAATTTAATCAAAATTATTTTATTACAAATCGTTATAATTAATTCAATAAATAAAAATATATGTAGAATTATAATTTTTTTTTAAATGACACCATGAAATTAATTAGTAAAAATAAAATTAAAACACAACACGCGGTATATTATTGATATATATTTTGGGACATTTTCTCAAATTAAATATATGTTTATTAATTAATATTGTAATAAATATTATGTATTGAAAAATAACTACTACAAAGTCATTATCATAAGATGAAAAGCGAATATATTTTTTTATCCATTTTATATATGTAAAGTAAAAATATAAATAAAAATATTGTTATCGTTAAATAAAGTTTATAAATCTTATTATTGATTATCTTTGTTTTTAAAATTAATAAAATAGTATTAATTTATTAATTTTATTTCAAATCAATTTAAGCGGTTTAAAAAAATGAAAGAAGAAATAAATTAAAATTATTATTATGCATTGAAAAAAAAAACGATTTTCATTGAATCGGATTTAATACAAGTTTTTGAATCTTTAAAATATAAAATTAAAAACACATTCAGTGTTTTATATATATATATATATATATATATATATAGAATATTCTTCTATTGTTTAAAAAAAATCGTATATAATATAAAACGAAAACATTTCATGAATAACGTTAACCCTTTGAATGCGAACCGTCCATATATCGACTCTTATATATATAGGAAAAAAATATGTTTTATTTGAGTATTTTGATAACAGAAAGAATGACGAAAATCTTTTCGCAAAATATGCGAAATTAAGCTCAGCACTAAAAGGATTAATAATATAATTGATCGTCATATATTGATCAGATATATGAATCAATCATTTAACAATATATAATATGTATCAATCATCCCGTTTTTAATTCGTGAAAATGTCCAAACATACAAATACAACCTCATTTTGTTCGAAAACTATAATCAATCGTGCAAATAAAAAATAAATAAAAAATAAAATCAAAAATCAAAATAAATAATAATAATAAAAAAAAAATAGAACTTCCGAATTGTATTATTTAGGCGCCTAGATTTATCTGCTTTGCAAAACTGACCTAAATTAGCATAATACACGGGAACAATGATGGCACCGTTCTCTTCCGACATTGGTGTGACTGCGTTCGAATCGTCCGCATACGGTAAGTGCTCCTGGGCGTCCAGGTACGTCGACAGCACCAGCGGTTTCCTGTCGGCACCCGGCGGCACCAGACGACCGCGGCCATTCCTCAGCGTCAGCTGGTGCGATCCTCGGGAGCCACGTCTTATGTTGAACGGTGAGCCCGGCAACGACAGGCTCGCCTGGAAATATCAAAATGAGCTGGTACCAGCCTGAATAAAATTTCATTTCAACTAAATTATATATATATATATATATATATATATATATATATATATATATATATATACATATCATATACACTTATATATATTTATGATTTTTAAACATTATTCAAACACAGACTTATATATATATATATATATATATATATATATATATATATATATATAATATAAGATTTAAATATATACACTATTAAACAGTCTGTAAATAATAGTTTAATAATCATGATCTTATAATGTTATACTGAAAAGTAATAAAATATATGTTATAATATCACTAGTGAATATGTTCACTATCTGCATATAAAAAAATAAATAAATAAATATAATTATTAATGTAATCAAACGTTGTTTTACATATGATTACATGATGTAATAGTAAAATGCACCAAAGACTCGAAATGTAATGAATCAATCGGTACGAAATCATAAAATTTGACCGTAGATTCGTACCGATCAAACATGAATCATGGGATGAATAATAATAAAAAAAATTTACTATTTTCGTATATATATATATATGTATATATACAGATATATATTTTCTGTTCATTAAAAAAAAAATTGTAATGTTCAATCTAAACTGCCTTAATAATAATAATATAAATCTAAATTCGAAACGTTAAACGTACTCATAGCATGCAGAATGGTGCAAACACAATGTAAATTTTGAGCTAAATTATTCTTTCTTTTCATAAAAAACAGTGTAAGGAACAAAATTATTTTTGTTTTCTGATCACTTCCAAATATGCTATCGGTTATTTTTGAATATATGTATATTTTTAATCAAGACATCTTAAATTTTATGGAACAACACCAATGTAATTTTTTTTTTTTTAGGCAAATGCTCCACATACCTGTGAGGTATCCGGGTAGAACGCATAACAAATCGGGCT
Organism: Leptonema lineaticorne; assembly: GCA_024500535.1. Classification (NCBI taxonomy): domain Eukaryota; kingdom Metazoa; phylum Arthropoda; class Insecta; order Trichoptera; family Hydropsychidae; genus Leptonema; species Leptonema lineaticorne. Next base: position 10,463,486 of record JANIJI010000065.1, read on the forward strand.
TTTTGTTCCATATTTAGCTAGTCTTTCTGGATGAGGAACCTTCAATTAAGACAACAAATCGGTCATTACACATCAGAGACTGCTATTTCACTCATTTTTATATTGAATCATATTCAGTTTGTTTTTTTTTTTATTATTATTTTCATATGTTGTACAAAATAATCAACAACATCGAGTGTCAAAAGCAAGCGGCTATATATATATATATATATATGTATATAAAAAAAGTACTTCAAGTAATAGTGCTAGGAAGTCACAACATCGACAACAAGTAATCAGTTAGGAAAAGAACACTGATTTTACCCATTAAATATCATATATATATACATATATATATATATATATATATATATATATATATATATATATATATAATATGCTCAAAACCACTGTTTTACATAAAACTGCATGCTTCATACAATGCGATGCACCATTCTACATATTCGAAAGGCATTATTTAATAATAAATACATAATAATACGACAACATGTTATAAAATTACGATTAAAATATAATATATAAAGCATTTATATATATAAATATAAATGGAAAATTTTTATACGTTAAATCACTAGAAGGCTTCTAAGGATAAGCAACACTTTATATGATAAAGAAAAATTCTTTAATTACTATGTAATAAAAATTTTGTAAATATTCATAAAGCATGCCATATATATATATATATATATATATATATATGTATATATATTTTTTGTATTTATGGTATGCTATTTTAATTCAATAATGCCGTGCAAAAATTACGTGCATTATTTTTTTTTATATAATATTTTTATTTTAATGAATTTTTCATCAGTAAAATAACGCCTCGTTAATTAATGAACGATGATTGATATTCTTAATGTATATTTCTAATTTAATGTATTATTATATAACGAAGTATAATAATGTTTTTTTTTTTTAATATACCTTATAACTATTATTACTTCATTAGTTTATTATATGTATTGTATCAAATTTAGAACCTACCTTTGGCGATGACTATGTTATTTTGTACGAATACTCATGACCATTGAAAAATATATAGTAAAACTCTCCAGAAGATGTTTCGAATACCCGATTAGCTATAGTCAGATGTGAGAAACATTTTTTTTTTTTGATTGAAGTTGACGTTTATTAATATATATTTTTATATATATATGTATTATCTTCTGAAGATTTGAGAAAAATCTAGTTAAAATATGCATTATGAAAGCGTACGCTTTTGTTCCAGCAAATTTGATTATGTGAATAACCATGCAGATGATTTAGTTCCAAAAATAATAATAATAATAATAACAATATATAAAAGAAAATACAAATTATTCTACAATTTTTAACTACAGACGAATGATCACAATTTAATCAAACAGATACCATTTATTATCAATTCAATTGATGTAATAAATGAAATGGGAAATAAAAATGTAGATACGAATATGAAACAGATGATTGATATTTTAATATAAAAAATATACGACTGATTAAAAAATATTAGAAAAAAAAAACGAATTTATGACGATTTATTTTTTCTTAAAGAGCACCCGCATTTGTGTATATAATAACCCTTTGCGTCCGGATAGTCAGTATTGGCGACGTTTAAATGCTAATTTTAAATATGAAAAAGTCGATAATTTGAAATTTAAACACAATTCAGGTTTCTCTTTAAGAATATATGTTTGATTTTTATGATTTTTATTTTCTATAAATAATCGATGATGTCAGTGCGTTATGGATAAGCTGTATATATATTTCAATATAAATATAATTTATTATTAGTTAAATTAGTAAGCTGTAATTATAACAGTAATTGAACGTGGCAAATGCTACAGCTGATAAATTTTATTAATGTCAAAAAAAATGTATATATATTTTTATTTAAATTTAAATATTATAATATAAGTAATATATGATATAAAATATTAAAAGTAAAAAAAATACAAACAACGTGATTATATTATAACCGTGAATAAAAAGGAAATATTGAAAAAAAGTAGATATTAATATATATATATATATAATGTTGATTAAAAACACACACTTCTAAAAGCTCGCGTTTGATCAAATAAAGGGAAAAGCGCATTTATATAATGTATTACAAAAAAAAAAAGAAATATTTATATATATATAGTAATTATTTTACTCGTGTACCTCGTCTTCTTCGAAAAAATCTGCTTTTATTTATCAAAAAAAAATCTGCTATAATTTAATATAATAATAATATTATTAGGAATAATTATTTGACGAAAAATTATATAAAATTATACATATATTACCGCGTGAATCAAAATTCAGTTGGAAAATTGTTTCATAGCCGAGATTGAAAAATGAAAGGAAAATTATAATACGACATACGAATATATAAAGTATTAATACCACATGTACATGCATTGCATAATATTTAATTTCGAAATTAATATATATATTTTTTTCAATATAATAATGATTATTATTAAGTAAGCGAAAAATGCATCAAATAACGAACTCAACACGAACATGTCATATTTATACGTAGTTTTTATTTGTACAATTTCTATCAATCAATACGTTAAATATTCTATAGAATATGTAAAGATATACAATTATTACAAAAAAGTATCTATTGTATTTTATAAAAATATTTTTTTTATGATAAATGATCAAAATCAAAATTAAAAAGTATAATTATATTTATTTTTTTAATCATTATATAATTTTTATATATTATATAAAAAGATATCCCTCAATTATTATCATTTATATGTGTTATTTGATTGTTATTTAAATATTTTAAAATCACATGTGAAGTCACATTTATTAGCACACCTGACGTTAAAGTGTTAATTTATGTTAGGCTAGGTTATATTTAATTTTTTTTAATAATAAGGAGATAAAAATTATTACCAATTTATTTGTTTATTTTTTGATATGAACTACATTCTTAAATAAAATATTTAATATAGTTAATACAAAAATAGATACCTTTTTAAAATAATTGTACGTTTCAAAAATTAAAATATTTGCCTAAAAAGTTAATATATATATTTAAATCACTAAACAATATCGATTCTATCCAAAATCGTTTACTATATAACGATATATAAGACAATTAATAATTACGATTACATTCACATTCAAGTAGATCAAGTAATAAAATTAGTGCATGCTTGTACATTCAATTTTTTATACAGATCATCAGAAGTAAAATGACACATATGACTATAAAGAAAGTTTCGCGATAATATATGTATTTATATATATATATATATATATATATATATATATATATATATATATATATGTATTTATTTATTTTTTATTATTATTTTAAACTTACCCATTTATACCCAAATAATTAATAATTTTTGTATATTGTTTTTTTTATATATAAATACATAATTTAATATACGGAAGGAAGGATAAACAACTAATTTTTTTTTATATTGATAGTTTAAAAAAAATAATGAAATATTTTAATGAATTTTATATACATTTACATCCAAGCGAAGTTGATGACGGTGGATAAAATGAAATTAAATCATATAAATATATGATAAATATAGAGATTTTATCAAGTATTTAATGGATGATTGATTGTGTGGGATAGATAGTAATAAGTTATCCTTAGTAATTTGTAAGGAAACGGAAAAACACGTGAAAAGCCAAGGCATTGCTGGTTATGAAATATTTGGCGGGAAGAAAAATGAAGAATCATGGATTCGAAATCGAATAGTGAAAGGTATACACACACACACACACATACATATACGGTTTTGCGTTCAAATTCGTCGCCATCGACGCAGTTGAATTTGAAGTGTTTTTTCGTGAATTTTGGTGTTCGTCGGTGACGAATTCGAATGCAAATTCAAGACGAAATGGAAAGAAAAGTTTCGTATGATTTTTATAGTTATTATATATATAGAAAAAAAAACACGCACACACACATATATATATATATATATATATATATATATATATATATATATTATATACAATATATATAGAAGAAACACAAATACACATACACATATGCATATAAGACGTTCATATATAAATATATATTGGAATGAATTTACATGGGCATACATTTAATTGTATAGAAGAAAATTTTAAGGAAAATGAAGAGTAGGTTTGTTTGGAGTTTAATATGTAGAATATTTTTTTTTATCTGAATTATTTGTGACTTTATAGAATATAAAATATTATCCAAGGATATGTTGTTGGGTGTGTGTATGTGTGTGTGTAATAATTTAGAAGAAAGTCGAAAAAAATTGGATTGAATAGTTTGTAAAAAAGGTATATAGTGTCAAATTAAAAAAAAACGGTATAAGAGAAGAAAATATCGGAAATATAATAATAATAATATATGTAGTGATATTATACTCTTATTTATGGGTTAATTGTATGAATTTTAATATTGGTAATTAAATATTATATCAATTTTGATTTATATATTTATAAAATATTAAAATTTAACCAATATTTAAAATGTTTGATTCAGGATATTCTAAATCAGTTTAAATAAATAAAATTCATAATTTTGATTTAATTAAAATTTTGGAAATAATGACATTTATTCCTTGACTGTTCGAATTATGATGAGAATATAATTCTCGACTGTTGAAGAGTATCGAAAAATTTATCCAGAACGGATGAGAAGTAATTTATATATATTTATATATTTGTATGTTTTGTAAGCCGGACCAATTGATCGGCATTAGTATGTGAAGCATCGGTATAGAGATACGGAGGGTAAGTGGAAGGTGGTATATAGCATGTGGCAAATATGGAGCAGCAGAGCGTGACATGCGCGTACTTACCACGCTGACCTTTCGGCCGAGGGGATGGTGATGGTAGCCGTGCTGTTGCTGCAGCTGGTGCTGATGCATCAGTTGCTGTTGATGATGTTGGTGTTGGTGGTGGTGTTCGCTCACCGACTCGAGACCCTCGCTGCGCATCGACATCTTCTCCCTGTTGTTGTCGTCGTTGCCCTTTTCCTGGCCGACGAATGACTCGTAACTGTGACAGGAAAAGTCCGACGGTGACTTCGCCATTGGTTCAGCTTCAGCTTCGGCCGCGGCCGCAGCAGCAGCCGCCGCTTGCGCCTCCAATTTGGCGGCGCGCGCTGCAGCTGCCTCTTCAGCTTCCTGTAAAATATAGTTAATTTAGATTAGGTTATTTTATTCATTTTTTTTTTTGTTAAAACTTTTGAGATTTTATTGTGACGGTTACATGTAACGTTGCGACCAAAACGGTCGTATCGCTCTCAAAATCCTTCTCTTCTTCCTCAACTTTTATACAGTTAACATGGTGTACTAAATGGCTAGAGCCATAGCGCCCCAATCCACGGGGCTTTTGGTAAACGTTAATTAAGTCCCTGACCACGTGGACCACAAAATATAACTTTCTTTCATACTACCCTCATCATCCATCATATATAACAATCGTTGCTAATAGTTGTATAATTGCTAAAACAATATTTACTCTAAGGGCTTCCTCTTCCGCAGCTTCCTCCTCTTCAGCCTTCTTTTGCAATTCATCGTACGACATGGCGACAATGGCCAAGATTAAATTTACTAAGTAGAATGATCCCAGAAAAATAATCACTATAAAGAATAACATATGCCATGGACCTGCTGATCTTAATACCTGAAAATATACGTATTAAAAATTAATTATATACAATTATTATTATTTCAAATCAATATGTAGTAGGTAAATCACCAGCTGATATAGATTTTCCCAGTAATCTTGTGTCATAAGTCGAAAGGCAGATAGAAAAGCCCATCCGAAAGTATCAAAACTGGTGTAGCCATAATTTGGATTATCTCCGTAACCTTGTAAGCATATATATCCGGGAAGACACATACTGAAAACAATGAAAAAATCTCATTAATTATTATCAAAAAAAAAAAAATGTTATAATAATAATTATCGACAATATTTACCCAGCTCCTGATGAATTTCCGCACAATGGCAAATCTCCAGCATCGTTTTTATACCAATTTGCTGAATGAATGAAAAAAAAAACGCATAAAATAAATATAAATTAATACATATTTATCTTTAAAAGTAATACAAAAATAAAAATAAATAATAATAATAATAATAATAATAAGAAAACGATATCGGCTCACATTCGTTTTTATTAAATCTTTCCCAATTTTCGCCCGTTAAATTTCCCCACGAGCCGTCCATGGGGAACACTTTGATGCACTTTTGTGTCAGCACGCCCATATAAATTTGCAGACCCATTAATGCGAAAACGCTGAGCGAAAACATGGTCAAGATTATCACGTCTCGGAGATTTTTCACTGATTCTATGACGGCGCCCACGATTGTCTTCAGACCTGAGAATAGAAAACGATCACTATTATCACGCCGTTTGAACGACACTATTTTGATATATTCTCACATTTCAAAACATCATTACAAACCCATTTTAATTTTAATTAATTAATTATATATATATATATATATATATATATATATATATATATATATATATATATATATATATATCTATAATTTGAATATTGTTATTATTCAATTTTATTAAACTAGATATTTATTAATGATTAATATATTTCTAATACTATTTTGACTACACATGCATTAATTATATTTACCCGGCACTATAGCAACAGTTTTCAATGCTCTTAATACTCTGAATGTTCTCAAGGCAGCTAAATTTCCAAGATCTATTCCCATTGTTACGTAACTGTAAAGAAATTGTTAACAGTACAAACATTTAAATAATTTTCCTAAGTTCTAAATAAAATCATCTAAAAGAACATCTATTTGTTTGTTAATTCGGCAAATTAAGGTTTAGTAAATAAACTAATATTTAACATTTAATTATTAGACACACATTGACATTGCTAACATTGTATTAATTTTATACAAAAAAAAAAACTTCTATTATATACAAATTTTATATATAAAATATATAATGAATTATTAATTTTCTCAATTGCTTCGATGACATTATCATTTTTATATTTCCCATATTCGTCAAGGATATGATTTTTTTCATTAATAATATAAATATTTATCAATTAATTCATTTGTGGGACTCGATTTGGATTAAATATAATAAATAATTGTTAATTGCTAAAATAAATATTTTTGAAACGAAATATTTTCATAATTATAATCTAATACAAGAAAGGAAAAAAATAAGGAATAATACTACAATGATTAATAATATTAACACTTTAAAAGAACCTTCGTGTTCTTTTTTAATACTTTTCTTTTTTTTATTTTGTACAAAAAAAGGTTACACCATATCGAATTTGAAGATGTTATTGAAATATTGATATTTTAATATTGTATATATTTATAAATTGTTAATGTTAAACTAAATAAGAAGCTAGTTTATAAGGTTTATATTATTATTAAAAAAATGTTTTTTTCTAAAAAAAAAAACACTTGATATATTTTATTTTTTGGAATTTAATATATGTATTTAAGTGCATTAATAAGAATAACATTAAAAAAAATATTTTAATGAACTGATTATCGGTTCAAATTCAATATTTTTTTGTGTGCGCCAAAAAAGCGCCATCTGTAGGAGACAAAAATTTCTATATGTGTATAACCTTAATTTGATTGTTATGCTGCGTCTTTACAAAAAAAAAACAAAGTTCTTTTAATCAGTGCAACTGGAGACAAAAAATTACTACCTACAATTAATGATACTACGGTTTGGTTACTATCTTTTTTTTTTTTTTTTTTTTACTATTGATCTACTACTCACGCTAATGCTATTACTACGAAGTCGAGCCAGTTCCATGCGTCTCTAAGGTAAGTGAATGGCTGAAGTATAAAACCTCTGGCCATTACTTTCACTGCTGACTCAAACGTGTAGATCCCAGTAAATAAAACTCTGGAAAATCAAATGGTACTGATTTGAATCTAAACAAAAAAATTTCAAAAGGAAGAAACGATACACGCAAATTAAAAACACTGTCACGTTTACTGTTTGAAAAGCGTAAAACATAAAACGGATCATCACATTCTTCGCAAATGTGTAAAATTAATGAACAAAATAAATAATGTATTTAATTCGGTATTCATTACGAGCATGCCTTTGATTAATAATAATAATAATAAAACATAAAGGGATTTTTTGGGATATTTCAATTTTCTGCTCGATATTAAATATATACTTTGTAATGTATGTAATGATTATTTTTAAGTAACAGATGCATATTCAAGACAATATACATGTTATATGTGTAATATTAAAATAATATATATGCAATTCGTATGAAAAAAATATTCTGTTATGAATTTTTACATAAAATGTGTGTTTCAGTTTTTCATATTTTATTAATTATATTATATTAATTTATTTGGCTTGATCAACGTTTGAATTAAAAAAAAAACATTAAATTAAAATAATATATATATAATTATGGCTATTCAAAGAGTTCAAAAGTTATAAATTTTTAAGCAATTTTAAGTAATAAATATTAAAGATGTTAAAAATAATTATAATTAATTAATTAGAAACAGAGTTACTGTATATGTCAAGTAGTTTTTATTATAAAGTTAAAAAGTATTGGAATAATTGAAAAAAAATAATACATTTCTTTTGGTTATATAAAATTAATAATTTTTTTCTTCTAAATGGATTTCTTTAATAATCGAATGGATTAAACTATTATCAGTACTAGTTTTTTTCTAGATTTGTAAAGGTTTTGATTTAAATAGAAATTTTAAAACTAATAAACTACAATGTATAATATCTAAATATCTAATAATATATTTTTGGTTATGCGTTCTAAGATTTATATTTTAATAAATATATAAATATGATGTTTTCAGATTTCAAATATTTAAAAACATTTTGTTGTATCAAGCATTTTCAATAAAAAATATACATATTTAATTTAATCGTTTAAGTTGAAATATTTTGAGTTTTATTTTTAGGAAACATATTATATAATAAAAATTTTTTTTTTTAGATAACGAGAAAAAATATAGCAAATTTTATCAAAAACACACATTTATGAAACTAATTAAAATATCGAATTCTCAATGATATATAATGTGATCAAAGACATAAGACAACAATAAATATAAAATAAAATACTTCTCATCAAGCAATAGAAAGGTATGCAAGATTTAAAAATATTTTTAATATAACAATAATATATAAATATATATATAATATTAATTTCCTATACTATGTTAATAAAGAGTTCAAATTACACACGAAATCAAACTATCAATTTTAAAATAATAACAATATATAATATAATATAATATATATAGTAATAAAGTTATTAATTCTATATGTATACAAAAAAAATGACTATCAATATCATCTAAGTACGTATAAAATATTATTAAAAATTATATATAAAAATAAATAAATAAATATAAATATTTATAATAAGAAATATATTTTTTTAAATATACTCGATGAAACGATGGATGTATATTATTTACATATGAATATGACGTTATAAGAATAGAAATAAAATTCAATAGTAGAAAATAGAATTTAAAAAAAAAAATAGAAAATATATGAAAGGAAAAAATGAATAGAACAAAATTCAAGAAAATAAATAATAAAAAAAAAAAAAAAACAAACAATGTACGATACTCACTCTGTGCTTTCTACTGTAGGCGTTGACGGCATAATCATGAGGATACAATTTACAAGTATAGTGGTGATGATGAAAAAGGAAAACAATGGATGAACTAAAATGTAGATAGCTACGCGTCGAATGGGATTGAATGGGTCCAATATCCACATAGCCTTCGTCGCCGAGAACCTGAAGATGTCTTTCCCTTTGCTTACTACTACGAATGTCTGAAAAATTTAATATAGATTTCGATAAGTAAAGTGCTCATTAGTATTGATGTTGATTTTATAATATCTATAATTATTAGAACAGTGTCATGTTATAAATAATGTGAACAAAAAGTAAGGTGAAATTGTCATTTAAAACCGCCAGGCATTAGGAAGGCAGGTAAATTATATTATTTTTTTTTCCTAGATTGATAGGACTGTATAATATTTGCCAAGCGTCTGTTTGTCAAAAATTTTTACAAATCTTGGTTCCTTCATCACGTCATATTGCATTGGTTCTTGGTGACATTTTTTTTGCCAAAAATTTCACTTATATCGTTCCGCAACCAACGTATTCGCCCGATTTAGCTCCGTGCGACTTTTGGCTATTCAGAAAACTCAAAAGACTAATGCGGGAACGCCGTTTTGATAGATTGAGGAGATATAAACCGAATGGAAGGCTATATACCGGAAAAAAAACTATTCCGAGTGTTTTGAGGATTGGAAAAAGCGTTGACAAAAGTGCGTTTCATCGAACGGGGATTACTTTAAAGCGATTGAAATTGATTTGGAATAATAAATAATTTATATTTTATAAACAAATTCAACTTACTTTTTGATCACAGTGTTATGAGAACAATACAAGACTTAAATTGAATTGATTTAATATGTTTGAAGTTTTTATATTATAGTTTTTAATTTTATTACTTATATGTTAAAAAGAAAAAAAATATTGATTCTTATTTTTTCTAACTATTTAAAATAGACACAAAAGTCATTTTTTCATATCTCAAATTAAAAATAATTTAAAGGACAAAAAACTTTATATGAATTAAATATTAATAGATACTGTTTAAAAATGGTATAATATGAAAAGTTTTATTTTAGATTAGATTTTATAATTTTTGCTATTGAAGAACTTTCAACATTCTAGATAACTATGTTTGAAAATTATTTTATATTATCATCTATATTATGGATATTTTTATTTAAAAATAAAAATATTCAATTGAAAATTAAGATCAGAATGAAAAATTGACATTGATATTATCTTTGTAGTATATAATTGAAATGAAAGAAAAAAAAATACCCTTTGATTGTGATAAAAAGAATCGATGTCTTCGAGTGGTGTGGAGGCAAGTTCTGGTGGAAAACCACCCTGTAGTCGAACAGGGACTGGTACCCCCTGTTCCAGGGTGGGGTCTGGTTGTGGACCTTCATCTTCGTCTTCGTCTTCATAACGCACCTAAAATATCAGCGACGACATTTAAGTATCAAACATTTACTGGCGACATTCTAGTGTCATTAAATGATAAAGCATCTCAAAAAAGGCTAAATGTTTCGGATTGACTTTCGATATTTTATTATAATTTATATATCGCTTGCTGTTTTAATTTTTTTTTGATTTTCTAGGACATGATACAAACATATATAGCGGACGTCACTCGTGTGATCTGAATCTATTTTTGCAATGTTTTTTTTTTTTTTTTTTTTGGTGGATATTTTGCTGATTAACACTGATAAAAGCTGTTCTGGTAGTCATCGCAAGGATTTGGTGACGTGAGAGGGTTAAAAAAATATCAAATTACAATCCGTTTCATTACAAGTAAAAGTAAAAGTCATTCATAAAAAAATAAATCATAATTTAAAATATAAGCTGTGATTATACTGGCATTGAAATATGACATCACAAAAAATATAGTAAAAAATCATCGCTCTTCTTTTATATATATATATATTTTTTTTTTTTGGAAAAAAGTATTTTTTTTTAACAAGCATTTAATATATGTGTATTATTTTTAATAATATTAATTATTTAGAGTGTATGATAATAAAATATATATACGTTTAAACGTATATAAATGTGTTTTATATTTCAAGTAATAATTTTGTGTTTCAGAATTAAGATTAGTCTGTGATATGCAGATTTTTTTTTTAATTGCATAGTCTGTAATTTGAAATTGTTCGAAGCATTTTCATTTTTCTTCATAATTATATATATATTGTAAATAATAAATAAAGAAATAAAATATTTTTTATGCACATTTCCATTCCTTCAATACGTTACATTTAAACTATATATATAATATATGTCGATAGAATTGTATTTAATTTAAATTGAAATAATAAAAAAATACATTCATTCCATATGTAATTTTACAGTAAATAATAATAATAATAATAATAATAAAATAAAAATTTTATAAATCAATTTCTAAAATCGATTTCAAGAATATTACGATTTATATATATTGAAACAAATAAAATAAATTAATAAATTATAAAAGGTGCATAGAAAAATAAAATAATATATAAAAAAATCTATGCACACTGAATGTATCTAGTACAGGAAAAATAATGTAAAGGGCAGTGTTGAAAATGCAATAAGTTTCATTGGCAAATAATTATATATATATATCATAATACCTACCTATCTATCGATCGAATGATTATTAATAATAATTCTATGTGATCGTGCAATCATTAGCATTAAATGTAATATGATTATTATTATATATAAATATATATATTTTAATTCTTACTAGGAAAAAAATGCTATATACTACAGAGTTAGGCTATGTGCAAAAATTATGGTGAAAATGATATGAGTCGAACGTGTCCGTTATAAATATAATTAATTATCGTTTATGATTATATGAGCCATGTTTTATAATAGAAAATAAACAAACTTGATACTATTGTATTATATCGATCGAAAAAATATTTAATTATTTAATTTTAAACCGAAAGATTAATTTTTTTTCATATTAAATTAATCGTCGTATGTCATACTTCAATAAATCAGCAATTTTTTTTATATTATTATCATATTATTGTGAAATCATTATATTCATAATCATATTAAAATATAATATATACATATATATATATATATAAAAGATTATTGTGCTTAATTCTTATACATATAATATATTAATTGTTTTTTTTAATTCAGTAAAGAAAAAAAATATTTCAATTTCAGTATGAAAATGAAATATTTTTTTATGTTATATTTTCTTTTTCATATATATATATATATGTATGTAAATATATTTGTACACATGTTTTGTCGTTGTTTTATATTTAGACTATTGATAACAAACCTTTAGAATAATCGTCGAAAACTTACTTTTATCTAAACTTAAATTAAATTTAAATAATTAATATTAATATAAAATCCTGAAAAATCAATCCATACATATATTGCTGAGTTTCCTTAAATATATATATATGTTTTTGCGAAGAATTTTTTTGTTTTTTTTTTTTTTTGAAAAAAGATGCACAAGTCGTCAAATAATAAATTAAAATTCATGAATGATGTTTTTCTAAATGATCCATTTATCATTCCATATTCCAGCGCAAAATCCAAGAAATAACTAAGTCAAAGTTTTCGATAATCAAAAAAAAAAAAAATATATAAATAAAATATATATATGTATATTGAGTTTCATCTAAATGAGAATATCTATAGTCTGGCATTATCTTAGAGAAAAATCTACTACGTATCAATAATATTTAATATTATCATTAAATTGAGCAAGGCGGCAAACTAAAATAAAATGTATTTGAAAAAAGCTTATCGGCTGTAAATGCCTTTCGCCATTCCTTATTAAATAAGTTTAGCTGTGTTATTCAAAGTAAAAATAGAAGCATGATAAACCTAATTTTGTTCACGTTTCGCATCATATAAATTGTATTTTTTTTTTATATGATTCAAAACTCTACAATGTCGTGTTATTTGAACATACTTCTCTATGAGGACATTCACTTTTCAATTATTAAAACACATTACTAATTTTGTGTTGAAAATAATATAAAAAATAAATAAATAAATATAGGATTTTTTTTTGCTTTCAAATTTATCCTTTTTACGTATCAAATTCGTCATTTTACAGTTCAATTTTATCCTTACAAATGTGAAAATTCGCCTTTTTATTTATTTTTTAAATATACGTGTAATGTATTAAAAAAAAAAAAGACGAATTTCATCGATAGTAAGTTGAATTTGACGGATATAAGAATGAATCTGAATGAAATAAAATCTATATTGATTTCAAATTGATTGAATTAACATAAAAACTATATATATATATATGTATTAACAAATAAACGATTGTTGATTTTGAAAAAAAAAATAAAAATAAAAATAAATAAACTGTAACTCCAGCTAAACTTGGTTTGCTTAATTGGCTGAAAAGCGTGAAGTTTTACTTACTAAAAAAAAAAAAAAAATGCAATGGGACAAATCAATATTAAAATCATTTCTTAAACTGAGTTATCGCTAATTATATACCATGGTTTATTGTTAAAATTGTTCGTAATTTGTGCCAATTTGTTCTTTATTTTCTCTGATCGAGTGTCGTTAATGTTTTATATGTACATTGCATTTTGAAAAATACACTGTATATATATATATATATATATATACATATATAGTATATACAATTTTATAGAAAAAAAAGACAGTTTGAGAAATTTAGAATAGAGCCATGATGTGAAAGTTGCGTTTTAAATATATATATACATATAATAATATATGCAATTTTAATTGGCGATAACTGATTTGCTGTTTCATGATCTTACATATCTATATTAAAAAAAACGAACTTGGAAGTATATAATAATAGGATATTTGGGGCAAACGAGCATGTCTTACTTCTTTTTTCTTTTTCTTCCGCCCAAAACCGGTCTGAAAATTGTGAAAATATGAAAGAGATTTTATAATAAATAATAACAGACAGAGAAGAGAGAAATTAAACAAATAATAAATATTTATATATAAACAATAAACGTTTAAAACGAAACAACTACAGTAAAAAACACACGTCTATTGAAAAAAATTATCAACAGATAACAAAACAATTAAAATAAGCTATTATTTTATATATATTTTACGATAAGAACAACGAAACACTAAAAATATACATAAATATAATAATTTGTGATTTTTGTCATAATTGGCTGTGTATTTATTATCTAAATATATAATTTTTTTTTTGAGAGTATGTCAATCGATTCACCCCAATTTTGTGTGTAAAAAAAAAATAAAACTATAATTTTCAAAGCTGTATAATATAATAATAAATAGTTAAAAAATATATATATTACATGTCACACATTTTTCAGTAATGTCTGATGAAATTTTGGTCAGTTGAAATAATAGCTCATTTAGTTACGTACAAACAAGTTATAATAACACTGTTAAATGTTTAAATAAACTATATAATAAACTAAGTTATACTATAAAATACACACACACACACACATTTATATATATATATAGATTTTTTTAATATATTTATATAAATAGTTTTTTTTTTAAATAAATTAAAATAAATCATGCGCACAAACCTCTCCTTCCGCTCTCTTTTTTTCTAGTTCTTTCTGTTTGGCTTCTTCTTCTGCTATACGAGTTTCTATGGCAGCCAGTGATTCCCGGGTGAAGGGTCGGAACAAGCATCGTTCTTCCTCAGAGATTGAGTCCGAGTCCTCGGACATTGTCTAATGGACTCTGGACAAGCAGACAGCCTGAACAAATGATAAAATAATGTCATCATCTTATATATACTTATCAATATACGCGTTGCTATATATAAATATGGTATATGTGTATTCATATTTTTTGCACAATATTGTATTTATCACTTTAAATACAAAATAAAGTTGAATTATCATATTTTAAATTGAAGCGATCGACATTTTTTTTTTTAAATTATGAAAAGGGAGGAGGGGAGTTTTGATTTGTTAAACTCAAAATAATAGTCTCATATTATACAAACATTCAAAATCTATCTAATGCAAAAATTCACAAAAAGGAGGACACGACTTGAAAAAAGGACTGTCTCCGGGACGGATAGTCACCCTATTTGTATAGAAATATAAATTATATATATATATATATATATATATATATATATATATATATATATATATATATATAATTACCTGCTAACAGCGGAGGGGCGGTCCGGCGGCAGAGGGGCCCAGACGGCCACGCACGGAGCGCCCCAAACTCACTCCCTCCGACCACTCAGCACCTTGCCCTTCTATACCTTAAAATTAAAAAAAAAATAATAATTAACATCATATACGAATATTTGTAAAAATGAATAAAAATATTAATTAATTTTTTTTTTTTTTTTTGGAATAAATTTTTATTGTTCTGTGTGAATAAATAAATAATTTTTGATATAATTATAATTTATTTGATAAAAATTAAATTTTCATTTTATAATTATTATGATGAACGAATTTTTTTTTACAACGAAAAGAAAGACAAATATCAAAATGGAGGACATTCAGTGGAATATTATTTATAAGAAAAGAACGGTTGGTCATCTTATTATTACGGAACATTCAGTGGCGTATCTAAAGTTTTTATCAACATTAATATTATATTTTTTTAATATAATTTATACGAAAAAATCAAATTTTTAAAATTTATCTAAATATTTGTAGAGATATGTTTTATTTATTTTTTAATTAATATTACTATATTTTATATTGTTATTCCTTATATTATATATTATTTTATGATTTGATGTGTATTATTATGTATTGTATGGATGCAGTTTTTTTTATGACGGTTTGTCGTGTAATAATAAGATAAACGTTATATCAAAATGATAAAAATAGTAGATAATATCATATATTGCATAGAGCAAGAGTGCAAAGAATCTATTTATTATACATTAATATATATATATATAATGCATAAAAAATAAGATTAGAAAAAATAAATATATCAGCATAATATTTAAAATTGTATTCGTAATCTGAACAGAGACTTTGCAATGCTCAACGGTTCATTAAGGCGCCATTTTAGAACGCACTCGCAATATTTAATTGATATTTTGACTTTATTACAATTGAATAGGGGGCATTTTTTTTTCAAAAAATTAAATCACCTGTCGTACTTAGGTCAAGTAGAATTGCCGCGATGATAAGCGTTGTCGTAGTTATTATAATGTGATCGTAGAAGGGAACAATCAAAGGAAGGGCGAGATCTCTCATGACCGACCTGAAAAAAAAAATATTAATATTAAAAATATAAATTTATTCTATATATATATGTAAAAAAAATATTTTTCTATAATTATTATATTTATATATGAATTCGATAATTAGTATGATAATCGATGTCAAGAAAGGTTATGTGCGTAAATATTTTGTTCAGTTTAAATATATATTAAATAAAAATGATAACACACACATAAATAAATATAGATATGCTAGCATATATGAATATATATAAAAAAAATATATTTTTTTTTAATTTATACTTTTGCTTTCATTCTCATATATAACGAGATTAATATCAATTTATATAACAGCGTTATAAAAAGTGTTATATTTCTAAGGAATTTCACGAAAAAATAGTACTTAAAAATATATCAATAGCACGCAAAAGTAATTCAGTCTGACACGCAAAAATATTAAATTTTTTTATTGTGAAAAAGAAATAATTAAAAAAATATAAATATATGTAAAAAATGAATGTTTATTAATAATAGAACAAACATTGAACACTATGTATTTATGATATGGATTTTTGTAGAAAAAATATTAAAAAAAAAAATGGATATAAAATTATTTATTCTTCACAGATTAAATGCAACGCAATAATGATAATAATATAATATAAGCGAATTTGTACACGATTCCGCTTGATCGATTATCCTTTATGTTAATCGAAATATATTAAAAAAAAATGTATTTAAAATAAATTTGTTTACTTAAAACACGTTGTGAAAATTTTCTGCGCTTCGCAATTGTATTCGATAAGTGTTAAATAAATACAAAAAAAAGTACTAAAAATGGATGAACCTTGTCAAAACTTTAAAAGAGAATGTTTTGATTTCAGCAAAATCTTTGCATATATATTATTAACGATCGATGTTTGTTTTGAATTCAATAAATAAGACGGGGTAGATCAAAAATAATTCGCGTTTAATATTTATTTAATTTATTTAGTTTTAAAGAATGCATCGTGAAAATTGTTATTAAAGTTGACGATTTAAACAGTAAAATTTGCATGTATTTTTTTTTTAGGATTAAGAATTTCATTTTGAATTTAAATTTATATATACAAGTTAAAACGCTTACTTTATGTCCGATTTTTAATAATTGCTTTTATCTGAAAGATTGAAAAAGTTCTCAAAATATTAATTTCACTTTTACCATATTATACTAATTAAAATTTAATTTAGTAGAATTTAATAATAAAATTAAAATATTATATATAGAATAATATAAATAAAAAAAAATCGAAATTATATTTATTGTAAATTGTTTAATTATAAATACATATAAGAATGAAATGAAAAATAAGTGCAATAAAATAAAATGCCGATAAACGAGGGGGGGGGCGTTACGGCCTTCGACTTTTTCACGCTTATTTTCGACCTTTTATTTTATTTTCGCATAGAGATCGAACGATAGAAAGACACCATAATTTATGTTGTTCGGATTTTGCGCGCTATTTGTTGAGGATTTTACTCGGCTGCCTTTTTATGTCGGCGACGTTCCGGAAAAACGGTCAGATATCGGAATTCATTCTATTATTGCGCACTTTTGACCCCCTTTTTTTTACAAAGGATCATACAACGATAAGGCGGAACGAGAATATTCTCAATTGTGTCATTATATTATATTATAATATATACGTGAATATATTGTTATTATATAATATGATGATGGATATATGTTAAAAAAAATACTAATAATTTAATAAATCTTTCTAGATTTGTTTCATATTAAAAATGAAATTAATATTATAAATTATACGAAAATAATAAATTTAAATATTTAATTTAAAAATAAATGTAGAATTTGATCTACCTTTGGTGTTGAAAAAAATCAGCAGACGATAAGACGATGTTTTGAGAAATTTCCAATGTTTACGTAAATCGTACATAATCATATCAAGTAAAAGAAAAAATAATATATTTTTATTATTCATTATAAATATTTTTTGTATTATAAATGAACTAATGAAAAAAAAATACTAAGAAATAGATATGTGTAAATTCCATTAAATTTTTATACTACTTAATATCAATTCTTGACCCATATGTGTCAGTATTTTTTAATTGTAGGTATATAAATGTATATATATATATATATATATATATATATATATATATATATATATGTGTGTGTGAGCTTTGATAGAGGAAAAATAAGGTACTTTTGTGTAGTAAAAGTAATGAAAGTTCGAGAGTTTTGACCGTTTAAGTGCCGACAGTCGTTTTATCGATCATGCACTATGCATTAAAATTATACCATGTTAATGTTAAAAAGCTTAATATAAGTATAAGTATATATTTGTGCTTTCCCACTAATACACTACTTTATTCATTGTTTTATAGCAATTTCTAGAATCGATTTTGACTTGTAATTGAGAATAGGAAACGGTCGATTTATTGATTTATTAAATATTATTATTGATTATTCATTCATGAGTAATGCAATGAAAATATAATAAATTATAATAGCATATCGAAATTGAAATTTAATATATAATTGAAAGTATATATGCAAAAAAAAATTGATATTATTATTAATTATATATTCATGTAATTATTTGATGTTGATAATTGAATTTTAATATCACCAGTGAACATAATAATAAATTATATCGAACGAAAAGAAAAAAAAAATATATATATATATATACAAAAATGGGGGTCAAATTGAAAGGAAAGCCGACGATAATAATTAAACAAATGTAACGAAGGCTGTCGGGGAACCTAATTTGAATTTCTAATTCGCTAATGTAGTCGACTATTATTTTCATTAGATTTTCCGTCAACGTTGTGTTTCAATCTAGCGTAAAAACAATGGTAATAGTAATAAAAACAGAAAAATTATATATATATATATATATATATATATATAATGTTTTATCGTTAACTTGTTTATTACCCGAGAGGGTTTCGAATGACATCCGCAATACAGAATGAATTTCGACTAATTGGGAGCGCATTTCGATTTGATTATGAAATTTCAAAGCGTTAAACGATCGATTTTCAGCAATCAAATAGTCGTTAATAATTTTAAATTGTTTTAAAATTATGCGAGGCTGAAAATATCCGACGTGTGTTCTAGAATATATATATATATATATATATATATATATATATATATAATACAATAGACGTTATCGGATCGATAGTGTTATAATTGTACACATCAAGTATTTAACCGTTCAAAAAGTGTTATTCAAAATATTGATCCGTTTTCTAAGTGTATTTTAAAATAAAGTATTATTGATTTTAAAATGTCAAAATTTGTGATATAGTTAGTTCGCAGTGTTTAGAGTGTTAAGAGCGAATTATCTATATATTTTTAACTCATTATATTACTAAATATATTTTTGTTATGAAACAGTATATATTTCGACATGAATAACATGAAATATTATCATTGTTAGACAAAGTTTCATTTTTTAACTATGCAGAATACGTTTTTATAAGACAGAATTAATTGCAGTTGTGACGTTATTTATGCTGGAGTGTGATCTATCAGCATGTCGAAACGGACGTCTCAAAATGTCGCGTGTCTACTTGTCGTATGTCAGAAGGTCGATTCGCCATTAATAGATGAATAAGATTCAAGAACAATATAAATTCTAATGAAATGGCGCATTAAACGAACAAGGTTGGACTGTGAATTGTGTGTGGCGAACGGGTTAACATTTCTATAATGGAAATTAAACGGTTTTAATAATATACTATTGTGATCAAAAAATAAAACGAAATTGTCATTTAAAACTCCCGGGTATTAGAAAGGTAGGTAAATTGTATTTTATTCCTAGATTGGTAGGACTGTCTAAGAGTATGTTTGTCAAAAGATTTAATCATCTACGAGTTACACGTGTTTTTACAACTCTTCGTCCTTCATCACGATAATGCACCATATCATACTGCATTAGTTCATCGCGATTTTTTTTTTGCCAAAAATTCGACTCATATCGTTCCGCAATCACTGTATTCGCCCGATTTAGCACCGTGCGACTTCTGGATATTCGGCAAACTCTAATGCGAGAAAACCGTTTTGACACGATTGACGAGATAAAAATCGAATCGAAGAAAGTCTTGAAGGCTATAACCGTAATAAGACTATTTCTATTGTTTCTAGGATTGGATAAAGCGTTGGCAAAAGTGCATTTTTATCGGACGGGGATTACTTTGAAGGGGATGAAATTGATTTGAAAGAGTAAATAATGAATTTACATTTTATAAACAAATTCATTGATAATTATAGATTGAAAAATAAAATAGTTAAATTTAACTAACTTGAAATACATGAAGTCAGTTTGGTGAGCAGGAGTGGCGTTGTCAGTGGCGTCCCGCGGGCTGGCGGGCTCTCATGTCGGGCAGTAGCTCACTCTACTGCCTTCTCACCACCCTTAAAAAAATTAAACATAAAATATATTAATCATTATATTATCTCTGTATTATATATAATATTTTTTGATAATTTTGATTATGATAGAATATAATGCTTCAGAGAAAGAGAGAGAGAGATAGTTGATTTTATTATATAATTAAATCTGTTTAATTGATTTTTGGCATTGAATTAACTATTTAATACTCGTATTCTTTATACAAAAATGTGACTACGACAAGTATAGATCGTTCATATATCATTGACAACTATAAACAAGTTGAAACCTGCGAGCAGGACTCGGGTTAGTGCAAACGCTCGTCTAAACGCATTAAGTGGTTAAGTTGATCAATTATAATTATATATTTGATAATAGTATTTAATTAGTAAAATAATGATTTAGAAATAAATCGATAGCATAGAGATTTGTTTCATTTAATTTAACTAATATGGAATTTTCATATAGAAATTTTTTTTTTTTTCAAAATGGAATGTGTGCTAAGGTTTTGTGGAGAACTAGCGACTCGATAAAAGTGCGGCTAAAATTTATTCATTTATAGCAAGTAATGATAAAATCTGTGACAAATTATTAATTGCAATGTAGAATTTGAATCTTCCTGTTGAACTTTAGCAATATGCAAGTTTCATAATTAGCAATTAACACTTTGAAATATCAAATAAAACCACTAAAGACGTTCGTATATTATATTTACTCGTTGATTTATTATAGCGTTTAATTATATTTAAATAATAAATTTTCCCAAGTTGTTGTTGTTGTTGTTGTTTATTTTTTAAAACATGATTAATTTGAAAACAAGTTTTTTTTTCAATATCAATATATGAAATTTTACAAAAATATGTATATTTTTATGGTGAATTCGCAGAATTTTATCACATGCAAGTTCACGTTAAAACGATAACCGGTTTAGATTAAATGTAACTATGTCACATATATATATTATTGTGTTATGCAAATAATATTATTTAATTAGAATAAAATAATTATTATTTATTTATTCAAAAAAATATAATTTGATATTTAATGATATATTATTCTAATCATCGGCATAACTATTTTTAACAAATATATAACATTGTGATAAAAAAAAATAACGTGAATTTGTTTATAAAATGTAAATTCTTTATTTATTATTCAAAATCAATTTCATCTCATTCAAAGTAATCCCCGTTCGATAAAACGCACTTTTGTCAACGCTTTTTCCAATCCTCAAAACAGTCATAATAGTCTTTTTCCGGTATAACCTTCAAGAATTGTCCTTTTGAGTTTGCTGAATAGCCAGAAGTCGCACGGAGCTAAATCAAACAAATGCGGCGGTTGCGGAATGATATGAGTCGAGTTTTTCGCAAAAAAGTCGCGAAGAAACAATGCAATATGACATGGTGCATTATCGTGATGAATGAATCAAGAATTGTAAAAATACTTGGTAAATATTATAGACAATTCTATCAACATAGAAAAATAATACAATTTACCTGCCTTCCTAATGCCTGGTAATTATAAATGATAATTTCACCTTACTTTTTATTCACAACAGTATATATATTTCTATATAATTTTTCTTAGAGTTACAGCGATTGCAACTATCGAACGTATTGAATAATAATATTATATAATTAGACAAAATAGTCATATAATAAATAAATTAAATCGATTCGCGAAAATGATGGAAATAAAAATAATTATTTTCTTCTTATTATTACCCTTAACGTTGGGTGTTAAAGGTGGGTTTTTAACGTGTTTGATTAGCTTTATGGCGTGTTTGTGTGGTTAACGAGCAAAGCAAACATATCGCATATCACGTGTTGTATATATTTATCACGTGTGTCTGTTTATATATAAATGTGTGTGTGTGTGTGTGTGTGTTACATGTATTATTTCATCTATAAACTTGGTAAATTGTCTCATATTCTTTACCCTTTTAATGAAATATGATGGAAAGCTTCGACCCCATATGTTGATATAGGTGGAAAAAAAATATTATAATATATTATATGAACGTTCCTAGAGCTATTAATATTAATTAGAATTAAAAATGAAACGATTATTTAAAATCATTAAAGAATGAAAAATATATTTATAATAAAAAAAATTGTATGAAGATTAAATATATTTGGTGCTAATTTTAAAGTTTATGAGATTAGTATTTTACATGTTTAATAGAAGAAGATTCAACGGTAATTGAACAAAATATACGGGTAAAATTAACCGTATAGAGGAGACAAAAGAATGAAAGGTCACGACCTTTCATCGCGAAGGATTTTCAAAGATGAAAAATTCTAAATTATTTTCTACACGATAAAAATGAAAATTTGTATAGAATATATTGAATTATTATTATTATTAATTCGGATAAATTGAAGACTTTTCTTCAATGCGGAGAACGCTTTATATTATCGAACAGAACTTGATGCACTTTCGAAAACTTCACATTGAGCATTTCCCGTTTGCGCAAAATGAAAAACTTTGATTTTTCACGAAAAATCTCGTTCAATTTCCCAAAGAAATTCGAACAATATGTTATTTAAGATATTTGATGTGCAAAATAAAAAAAAAGTTTTATTATGAAAATGTGGCTTTAAATACAATATTTCAATTTATATATCGTATTATTATATTATATATTGCATTCATAAATCAAATTCAATGGTCAGTGAATTACGTACAAAATAGTTTATAAACTATTTGAAGTATGATTAATAAACCATTTAATTAGATTTGTTAACACTATATATATATATATATATATATATATATATATATATATATATATTATATATATATATATATATATATATATATATATATATAAATTATATGTTTAATTATATTAAAGCGGTTTAGGGAAAATTGAACGATTCGTTATATTGTGAAAAGTGATATATTGAAATTTGTATAGAAAATTTCGGGAAAATTCCTGGAAAACAGATATCTAATGCACCCGCGCAGAAATATTTATTCGTAAAACGTGAATATAAAAAAAACTGAAGTACACATCATAGATGAGAGTTTGGGTGCTTTTCCAAGAATTCGAAATCAACCTGTATATATATATATATATATATATATATATATATATATATATATATATATATAAGGGTGCGATAATAGCGTTGCAGATGTATCAAGGGATACGAACAAGGAGGATCGTGTCACTCGTTAAAAGAACAAAAAAAAAACGTGTTTCTGAACTTTTCAGTGCGAAGCTTTTCCGAGAATTTTCCACCGTTTTAGAAAAAAAAATTCTCATCTCTCGGTCAATTAAACCGTCGAGATGTGTCTTCGTCGTCTTCATCGTGGAAAGGACGTTCAAGGATGGAAAATGATAACGTTTTCGATGCTTTTGTCGAATAATGAATTGTATGTTTTATTTCGTTCGTATTTCATTATTAATATGTTAAGCAGTGTCAGTCAGTTAAAATTGTGTATTTTTAAGTATTATTTTTTTTTCACATATATTTTATCGATAAAAATAATTAATAATTTTATCATAATATCATATAATAATAAAATTATTACATCGATATATATATATATATATATATATATATTTTTTTTGTTGATAAAATTTATTAATTTATATTTTAGTCAATTTTTTTATATCTACTTTTTTTCTAATAAAAATATATTTTTTTGTTGAAGATGAAAAATTACTATTTTATATATCAAATTTATTCATTAATGAAATTATTGAACAATTTAAATATTAATTTTCATTTATAAATAAATGAATTTTTTTTTTTGAAAAACATATAAAAAATAAATTATTGAATTTTATATATTATATAATAAATAAAAAAATCGAATTTCATTTTACAAATGAATTTGAAATACAAATCAATATATATATATATATATATATATATATATATATATATATATATATATATATATATATATATATATATATATATATATATATATATATATATATATATATATATATATATATACAATCGATTCAACATTGGAAATCGAATTTGATATTAAATTTAATATAGTTTGAATTATGTACGACGATATATATATGAAAAACATTGATTTTCGTATACCAAGTTTCGAACACTTGTGCCCTTTGTGCTTTTACTAGATCATAAGTGATATATATATATATATATATATATATATATATTACATATGTGTGTGTGTATTTCACGTAAGAAAGTGAAAGATCGATGTGGAGATTTATAGTTGATATAAAGCGCGAGTCGGCGTTGGCTGTTATATGGAATGGGCCTGTATCGACCGGTGGCCGGCGCCAGCGCCCCACCGCGGACGACGCCCCCGACGCCTGCGCCCCCCAACTTACACACATACCGTGCGCCCCCGTACCCCCCTTCTTACCCCCGCCATAAACCCCTTTCGGCGAACCGTTCCGACGATGCGACCCACGTGATTCTGCGACACGGCGGTCCACGGCGCAATAAGAACTCGCATTCAAATTATATGATACATTAACTATTATATATATATATATATATATTTATTTATAAATATATTTATATATATATATATATATATATCATATATGAACGATCCCAAAATTATGGAAATTCGCTTTTGTTATAATAATTCGTAGTTATATAGAAACGCATTCTGTTTTATATTGTTCGATTTCGCGGAAATTTCGAACGCTTACACGCGGGAATTTCTATTGAATGTTGTCCGTACATTTATATATTCGTACGTGAAAAATTGTCAGATCATACTAAACGAGAAAATTTTTTTTTTATCATAGATGTATATATATATATATATTAATAAGATTTACATTTTAGCACTGAAAATAATAGGTTTTTGTCGAATTAAATTTATTTAAATATTAATTTTATTATAATGTATATTTCAAAAAAAAAAAAATACTGCAGTGACCTGAATTTTCATATATTATAAAATAAAATTCACCGATGTTATTCACTTATAAAACCGATAATAGATTAAAATTAATAATTTTATTTAAATAATCAAAATTAAATGTATATTTTTTGCTTTTATATATTAAGAGTTAAAATTTGAACTCATTTGCGCTGTATTCATTAATGTGTATGTCACGGGGTTAAAATCATTTTTAATCGGGTTAATTATATTTAAAACGAATTGGTATACATTTATTAAAGCGAATATAACTAATACACTAATACATAAAAAATAAAACTTTTGGAGACAAAAATTGATTATTTATTAAAAACGTCCATAATGTTTATTATATAATGAGGGTTTAAAATATTATTTCTTCCATAACCTGTTATTAATTAATAAAATTTCATGTGAAATTTGTAGTGAATACAATTTTTTTTAATATAATTTTGTATTTGAAGCAAATATATAAGTCATCATAATTTATTAAAATGTCAGATAAAACACCTACAAATTTTTTTTTCTTTACTAAGAATCCAATATTATTTTTTTCTCAGTATCAAAATTATTCGTTTTGCAAGACTCATAAAATTTTCATCCGTATAAATAAATTGATAAATATCTGCATTAGTCACCGAAGAAACATGAAAGTAAAGCATATCAATTGCATAATAATAAAAATATTTTCACATAACAAATAAACACTACGATTATAATTAAATTATAAATACGAACTAAAAGGTTTGATAATTTTTACTTGAAATGTGAAATTTCATATCAGAGTTCGAATTAACTAGAGAATTCACTGAGATTTTGCTACTTCCCACGGGACACGTCCTGGAATGGATATTTTCCACATCAATTATTCATGCGAACGTCTCGCTGTATTAATCTATGAGAGACGACTCCATTTTGTAACTTATTACTTTTTTTTCTATATATATATATATATATATATATATATATATATATATATATATAATAATAATTTCGCAGGGGTTTGCAAGTGGGAAATTTCGCGAATTAAACTTTCGTCACGCGCGGCCTTATTATCGTTATCGCGATTCGTGATTATCATAAAAGAAATTCGTTACATATATATATATATATATATATATATATATATATATATATATATATATATAATTTTTTTGAAGTAGTTAAAAATGTTTTTTTTATCTATGAAATTTATATGTTGTTCGCGTTTAAACTTTGACAAATATGATTCAAATTTTGGATGAACGACATATTTAAGAAAGAAATAACGAAATAAAATATATATTTTAACATTTTTAAAAAAGTTTTTTTAAAAGTTTTTCGCCAAAAGTTACTTATTATTTTAAAAATATTTATGTTTGATTGAAATTTGGAATTTTAAAATTATTATATTATAAATTGTTTGAATACAAATATTTATATTTAAAATAATAAAATACCAAAAACAGTTTTTTTTAATTATTTTATATTTATATTAATATTGATAATTTACATTATTGATAATATTATTTTGATCTTAGTAAAGAAAAGCACATTCTTGTTGATCCTCTTAGGAAAATATTTATATAAATATCGTATTAATATTTAATGTTTTGAACGGATATGAAATATAAGACTAAAACGAGAAAAGGAAATGAAAATCTAGCGGGGAAATGTTTTTCGAATGAAAAAGTAAAAAAAATCGGTGGAAAATTTTAACACGATTATTTATAATTATAGAATTAAATATTAACGTATTTTTTTTTATGAAAATGAAAAGTAAAATATGTAATCAATATTACTGGAATTCAAAACCTAGAATTATTACATATAATACTGTCATCAAGATAATGCATCATCTTATACTGTATTGATCCGCAATCACCGTATTCACCTGATTTGGCTCCGTGCGACTTTGACAACTTTTGACAACCTTTGACAACTCAAAAGGCCAATGCAATGACTCCGTTTTGACACGATTGAGGAGATAAAAATCTAATCGAGAAGGTCTTGAAGGCTATATTTACAATTCTGACTGTTTTGAGGACAGGAAAAAGCGTTGGCAAAAGTGCGGTTTATCGGACGGGGACTACTTTGAAAGGGATGAAATTGATTTGAAATAATAAATAAAGAATTTACATTTTTATAAACAAATTCACCGTACTTTTTGATCACAGTATTATATCGGCTGCGTTAATCGCTGTGCTATCGTGCATATTTAAATATATAATTCATAATATACAATAAAATAAAATGCTTGCATTACATTTTGTAATTAAAATATATATGAATCATTACGCAGTGTCTGCAGTTAATCGCGTCCATAAAACGGGCAGGTTACGGGATAAGTCATTTATTACTGAATAATGGCTATACGGACCCGAGTTTATGTGTAGTTTACAAGTAATATATATATATATATATATATATATATATATATATATATATATATATATATATATATACAAGTCGGAGTAACTTAATTGAAGTTATATTTAGGAAATTATTGTAACTTGTATACGATCCGAATTTTTTTAAATTACTTTTTAATTATTTTATAAATATTATTGCTATTTTTGTATATATATTTCATTAACAACATATTTTCTTTATGATGAATATAATTATTCGATAATATTTATATTTCAAATAATAGACCGCCTACTGTGTTTTATAAGGATTATATTTTTATAGATATTATAATGAAAAAAATATTTGAGACATATGTTATATTATTATCCATCACACAAAATAATATATATATATATATATATATATATATATATATATATATATATATATATATATTTAAATATAAAATAATAATTGCATAGTTTTAGTTTTTAAAATATTTTTTTATATAAATATTTCAATTATAAAAAAAAATAATTTGAACGTTTCGTTGTCAAAAATTTGTCGTCGGATTAAATTAAATTTCGATAAATTGAAATTTATGATTTTTGTACAAATAAATTGTAAGATTTATCAGTTCGATTCAAAATTTGATCCTTGAAAGATCGTTTAAAGGATAAATCAAAGTTAAAAATGTTACACGACACTGGTTTTTGTAGATATATTAAAATGATTATCTTTTTCAAAAAAAAAAAAAAAATTATTGATTTTAAACATGTTATTTTTTTATACGAAAATAGATGATTTTTATTTTCGATATAATAAATATTAAAAAAAATATGTAGAATTTATTTAATATTAAATAACGGCAAATTATAATATAACGACAATTTGATAATAATAAATATCGATCGAAAAATTATATTTACTTTCAGCGATAAAATTCCAAAAATGTCAATTTTATATCAATCACCGTTTTATTTTATTTTATTTATTTATTTTTTTTTTTTACAATGACATATTAAACCCTTCTGTCAAAAAGGTTGAGCTCGACATTAATGCGATTTAATCCGACGGAATATTAGATTTTATTGATGAATTTAAAATTATATATATATATATATATATATATATATATATATATATATATATATATATATATATATATATATATATAATTAATAAATCAATTTTATATAGCGATGTAAAAAAGATTAAAAACAATTCAACCCTTCGGACTTTGAGATAAACCGTATATATATATATATATATATATATATATATATATATATATATTGTCTAACACAAAGGAGGGAAAGAGACGAGGAAAACTGGAATGAACCGTGGGGGTGTTTCTGAATGGTTCAAGAAAATGAATGGAACACGATCCGGGGTTGTGAAGGAACATCGTCAGGGGTTTTCACAGTGTCAACATCATTGTTTATCGTCCATAATGGACGCTCCACTGTGCCAGATGCCGGAAAAGCGGTTGCGGTATTTTCCGAGAAAATTTCATCGACATATCGATTGAAACATGTATTCATTTAATTTTCATATTTAACATAATCTATGATAAAGTTATATATATATATATATATATATATATATATATGTATATATATATATAGAATAAATAATTTTGATATAAAATATAGATTTTTTTAAATTTTTATGAATATTTATTATTATAATAGATTCAAAAAATTTAATAAAATACGATATAAAACATACCTGAGACCACTTATTAATGAATAAAATATACAATATTGTAAATTATTATATATTATTAATTATAATAATTAATTTATCACTGAATCACATATAAATAAATAAAAAAAAATATATATAACAGCACAAACGATTCAATAAATTATACGACAATTTGGCAAACAAGAGATTTCATATAATTAAGTTAAATATATATATATATACACATATACAGAATGATAGTGAACAATGTACATGTGCACATGTAAAAAGACTTTATGACCACCGTATTGTACAGTGTAGCAATGTTAAAACGGGCATGTGGTGCCAAAAAGTGGGCGGCTATGGCGGCGTTCCGTTATGATACACGTATATTAAGGGTGGGCATAAACACTGCAGAGGGAGAGTCCACTTCGAGGACAACGATCCAATCCAATCCATGTGGAAAATCGTTCGGTGGCAATGCACGCAATACGACCGCGTTTCGACCTATTGTTTCACTAATTACCACAGTATTTATAACCTTCTGTTGTGCGTGTTTTTTTTTATTACTACTATTATTATTAATTTTTTTTTATTTTATAATAATTTTCTATCGAAAATATATATATAGCAATTTTTTTTACGTTAAGTCGGTTTAAATGTGGAAATATCGATCGCGAACCAGGATGTTGCTCATGCGGAAGGTCTGTGAATAGTCTCGTTATAGAGGCTAATAGAATCGATCGAGCTTGATTATAAAATGGTAAATAATTAGTGGGATAGATTTTGCGTAATTAATTTTAAATATATATATTTGAAAATAATGATGTTATCTGAAAATATCTTGAGATAATATTACTTTATTACAAATATATTAAATCATTCGAATTATATGCAATATAATATGTAAGAGATTCTTCAGTGCAATATTGGAAAAAAATATTGTTAATAAAAATATCAACCGTACAATAATTAATATTATATACGTTTTCCATATTAACATTAATTAACACTAATCATACAATAATTAGCATTATATATCAATCATCATATAAATTAATATTATATACGTTAACAGTGAATAATCAATTATGATAACGATATAAATAATATGAAGTATAATATACTTCTTTCATTAAATATACGAAGTAGATATTAAAAATTGTAATTATTACATAATAAAAATAAAAGTATTATTTCGACGATGTTTTCTATAGAAAAACTAGAAAAAAAATAGTAATTTTTCAAAGCAATTGTAGAAAATAGGTTGAAAAACAACATGTGTAATTACACACACACACACACACACACATATATATATATATATATATATATATATATATATATATATATATATATATATAAAGAGGGTTCTATTTTCGTAGAAACGAAGATGCGATTTTTATTGGCGTTCCGAAATTTACCGAATTACATCCGAAATCGCATCGACCCCCCTACCAACCCCCCCGCAAAAACAACCCTTATAAATTCGACTTGAAATATCGCCGCACGAAAAATGGATATGTGTACACATGACGAACGATACGTACTCATATTAAATTTAATATAATATTGATCGTAAAAATACAACAACAAAAAAAAAAATAAAAATAAAAAACAGAGCCCGACCGGGGGGGGGAGGAAGGAGGATGAACGTTGCATTGAACCGGGTGAATTTAAAATTAACAACGTTTACGTTGTTTAAACACGTTAACCGTTCTCGCAGTAAAATTTATACATATTCGCTTTACGATCGACATATTCAATATGTTTTTTTTTTGCATTCACATCGCGAATTCTTAATACGAAAAAAATAATATGAGGTCTAAATATATATATATATATATATATATATATATATATATATATATATATATTATGGAAAATGGGGTTCGATGGATCGTTTTGAAATTTTGTCACGTAATGCGCAATATAAACCGAACGCGTGACTCCGATGTTGGAACCCGAAAATATTTGATATTCGATCCGTTGTCGAAAATATAAAGATTTTCTAATTATCATTATATATATATATATTTAAGTACATTATAACGATATAGAATCAATGTTTTATAATTGAATTGATATTGTATAGACGAAATAGATTGATAATTATGCAATTCCAAAGTGAATATTATTATGTTGACAAATATTAAAAATAAAATTTGTATATTTAATAATATACGTTTGATTCGTTTCGAGCGTCTGAATGATGATGGAAAAAAGCGTTGAAAAGCCGTACGATTTTTCGTGGGTTCATTCGTGAAATAGGGCGTTAAGGTTAAAGTGCAATAGACGAATGAAAACGTAGCGCGATTTATAATGTGACAAATATTCAATAATGGTCGGAAAATTGAATCGAAATCGTTCAGGAACACTTCTGCTGAAATTAAATTTTTCAGCTGAAAAATTAGCTACACACGTTATATAATATTTTTTTCACAATAATCGATTTATAATCGAATTCAACGTATTATATAAGATAAATTGAAATATATATATATATATACTATTAATATTTTTTTATAATATATTTTATATTGAAATAAATCATGTCGAATGAAATATTCGACATAATTTAATTTTACTATATTAAAATATCGTGTCGTCGTAAATGATATAAATTAAATATAAAATCGTATATATGACGGAAATCTGGAAAAACTGATGAATACCTCGTAATTATGGAAAATGTAAGAAAATTATTACGTGATGGCGTATTTCAGCACGTGACGCTTTTTCAGAAAATATAGTATAGGAAAAATATTTTTTTTCTCTCATCGTTTCAGCGATACGTTTTCTTATATATATATATATATATATATATATATATATATATATATATATATATATATATATATATATATATATATAATTCAGAATTATACTTTATACGGAAATAAATTTATATTTTATACGGAATAAATAATTTTATAAAATTGTGAAATATGAATGAAAATAGATCAGATGTATTCATTTATTTAATAAAAATAATTTATGTGGAATAAAATAATTTTTATTCTAATTAATTTAATATTTCATAAAATAATGAACACGATGATGAATCGACGTAGGCAAAGTTCATTCAGTTCTAAAATACCAAATATATAATATTGTATTAATATTTCTCAGATAGATGAGAAGAGATTTTCAATTTAAAACAAAATTACCATTTTTTTTAACATCCTGTATAATGCGAATATATATTCATACACACACACACACACACATATATATATGTACCTTTGTATGTGTTTTAACATAAAAACTTGGCTATTGATCCCATGCAGAAGAAGAACTTTGTCGGAATTGCGACTTTTGCCGCCATTCACTCTCGCAGTTACATGTGTTCTTTTCGTTTTATGTTTGTTCTGGCTGGCCAAGATTCAAGGCTGTCGGCTCGAACCACAGTTTGGCAAGCGTCAGGATCTATCTATGAAAATGTGTGTGTATGTGTGTGTGTGTGTGTTGTGCGTGCGTCACGCCACATCATTTCACGGCCGTAGGAAGAAAAAGCTATATCCCTGAAAATACTTTTCGTTCACTTCATATCTTTGTGACCTTGTCGTTCGATCCAATTGGAAAGAAACGTTCTTGCTTATCGTCAACTTCACTTTTATTATATAGTATATATATATATATATATATATATATATATATATATTTCTTTCATCTTTTATATATATATATATATATATATATATATAAATATATATTTTTCATAATATAAGATTTTATATTATAAAAAAGATACGTCTGCGAAGAAATTTTTGCTTGTTTTTCAATTGGCGAATAAATACTGAGGGTGGTCGCCGTTGATAGGGAGGTTTTAATTATACCGCAATACGAAAGAATTATGCTATTTGTTTTATTTTCATTATGTCAGCATATATTCACATATAGATTTTCCTTTTGTATTCGTTCTTTTATTAATCGAATAATAATGATTTAAAAATTAAAATTAAAATATTAATTTATTATTAAAAAAAAATTTAAAAGATGAATATTATTCTGATATTAAATATCATATATAGAAATATACTACTGTGATCAAAAAGTAAGGTGAAGGCAGATAAATTGTATTATTTTTTCTTAGATTGGTAGAACTGTCTCTAACATTTTCCAAGCGTCTGTTTGTTAAAAATTTTAATTATCTCCGAATTACACGTGTTTTTACAACTCTCAGCTATTTCATCACGATAATGCACCATGTCATCATATTGTATTGGTTCTTTGCGACTTATTTGTCAAAAATTCGACTCCGCAACCACCGTATTCGCTTGATTCGACTCCGTGCGACTTCTGGCTATTCATAAAACTCAAAAGACTAATGCGCGGACGCCGTTTTGATAGATTGAGGAAATATAAATCGAAGGTCTTGAAGGCTATATACCGGAAAAGAACTACTCCGACTGTTTTGACGACTGGAAAAAACATTGACAAAAGTGTATTTCATCGGACGGGGATTACTTTAAATAAAGAATTTACATTTTATAAATAAATTCACTTTAATTTATGATCACAGTGTTATGATATTTAATATGACGTGTGAACATTCGAAACTTAGCTCAAACATTGTCGGGATTTTCATCGATTTTCTTGCGGTATTTTCTTTCTATATATATATTTTTTTTTCTACGGCGAATAAAAGAAGAAAAATCGATCGTTGCAACGTGGAAAAACGTTTTTGTTCGCCGTTTTTTTTTTCAATGCGTTTTAATATTTGATGTTTTCGCTTCGTTCGCCTTTAATTTATGAAAGCGTACGTCAACTCGCACGCGTATCAGAGAAATTCTAAATAAATTATCAGCACGCTTTAAAATAGGCAAACGATAAGGGTGGATACATAATTTCCTCCTTTATTTTTCCGCCACACACACAAAAAAATGTAAATAAAAATACGCGGATTGATTGATGTGCTTTGTGCCGTCGTGAAAATTTTATAACGTTCAATGTCGTTGACTTTTCGAACGAGGGAATATAATCTGACAAAGAACGGTTTAGAATTTTTATCGCTTCGTGAGATATCCACGAAATAATAAAGGGATGAATGGGGGATGTCTTTTTTTTTTTAAAAAAAATCGTTCGTGAAGAATAAAATCGTGTTTGGATAAAATTCTGAAAAGTGAAATTGAATGAAACAATGTCGTGATCGTGAAACGTAACGATTTTCATAGTAGAATATTTTTATATGAAAATAGATATTATTGAAATGTTTAATTTAAATAATATACAGTAGAAAGTATTTTAAAATTGATTTTTTAATATAATATACAATTATATTTTAAAAGTAAAAAATCTATTTGTTCTAATATGTACAATAATAACTGACAAATAATTTTGTTGTATTATAAATAAATTGATTAAAAAATATTGTCTGGAACAATATTTTTTATAATAAAATATTAGAAGAATAAAGAATTTTGTTAGAAGAATTTAACATGAAAGAGAAAAACTGCATTTTTTGAATTTAAATATCAAAAAATAATTATCAGATCAAAATCACTAAAAATTGTGTTACCTCGTATAATTTATATAAAATGTTTTGAAAAATATTATATATTATATCTTTAGTTCTAATAACGATATTTAAAATTTTTTAAAGTTTGAAAACAAAAAATTCATATCAACAAAAAAAATCTGGTTAATTAATATTTTTCAAAATATTATTATAATATTTAAAAATAAAATAATGCGACGCAATTGAAAAATATCGTAATATTGTTATAAAAAAATAATATAATTCGAGGTCACAATATTTAATTAAGGATATAAATCTTTGTGGAGATTACTGAAAATGTATAATAAAAATTATAATTATGCACGAAAAATTTACTCAAATATATATTATAAATTAAAAAATATTTATTATTATTATTTTAGTCCTTATTAAAATATTTAGATAAATTATCAATATATTGCCAGTTATTCTCATTTTATAAATATGAACTCTTAATAAGGTCAATGAAATTTTGATTTTGTTTATTATATATTATACATGGTTAAAGATTAAATTATAAAAACATTTTATTATATAAATAATATAATTTTAAAATGTATATTTGATGAGTAATTTTATAATTATAAATATATATTGTATATCAATTTAATTTTTATCATATTTAATATCAAATGCGTGTTGGAAATATAAATATTTTCTTTATTTCTCAGAATTATATTTTTTTATGAATAGTTTCACGAGAAAGATCGTAAATTTAGTAAAATAAAAATAAAATAAAATGTTAAATCCTCGTTGTAATCTGCCGATGACAAAATATCATATAACAAGCCGTAAATCCCAGAAATCGGTTTAAACGCGTCGGTTAATCCGCACATACATAAATAAAAAACAACAACAATAAAAATACATATATATATATATATATATATATATATATAATAAAAACAACCCCGGCAGAATATTAAATTTCATACTGTATCGGCGTCAGAGAATAAAAAAAAGGTCAACGGATTCGAACCGCGTCCGGTCGATAAGACCGCACGTCTGCCCGTCAATACGGTCAATTCCGCGTCGAATTCTTGTCTAAATTTAATCCGATCTTGAACGCGAATTTCGTGGTCGAATATACTGAAAATACGTTAATTGACCGTTTGATATTATTAATATGGTTTCGATAATGAAGATGTTTATATTATATATATATATTTATATGAGCCTATTTATATTAACAAATTAGTCCATTTTAGAGGGCGGTTGCCGTTACCCTAAGGGCGGAAAATCGCATTTGCATAAGTGGTCTCGATCTACAACCCTGACGATGTAATAATAATAATAATAATAATAAAAAATAAAAATAAAAATGTTTATGTAAATGGAATAATTTTAATGTGAAAAATATTGTAATCGTTTCTGTTGCGTTTATTAAGATATATATATATATATATATATATATATATATATATATATATATATATGAGGGAAGATTTTTGAATTTATTTTATCATCGTTACAAATTTACGTTTAAAAAATATCTTTTTTTTTAAATGATATTATCATTTATGTTGTTTATTAACCATTATAATCAATTTAAATGATTATTTTTCAGTTTCAAAATTGACAAATATTCTTATTATATTCAATTTAAAAAAATATATATAATGTTATTTTTGAGCTATATTTATTTATTCAATGCTTAATTTTCAAATTCAATTTCAACTGAAAACTATAAAATATAATTTAAATCATAACAATATATATTTCAAAATCATAATATAAATATAAGTGATATCACGAATATTCATTCGTCGATAAATAAACTAAATTGTCGACTATTTTTAATACATTAACCATTTTCAATATATAAAAATCTGTGATAAATCACTATATTTTTAAAATAAATAAAAATTCTACATATCGTCGACATTAATTTTCCGAAGCATAATAATAATAATAATAATAATAATAATAATACAAAACTTTCCGCATATTTTATAAACAAAATAAAATTTCCAAAACAAGGTAAGGTCGAGTTCACAGCCAGGTGAGGTCGGTCGGTCGTGATTAATTCGCACGTTTTCCAAACAAGCCGAGGGAAAACTGTTTAACTTCGCCCGGAAAAACTTCGGCCTTTTGCATGTTTGTCGTTCGACTTATTGCCGCGTCGTTTTATGTCGTCCATATTTCTTCACCCCCATCCCCCCCCCGCGGCCATCTTTACATATTTTTTTTTCATCCCCCCCAACCAAATTGGAATTTTTAATTCGATAAATATAATACGTTTCGGTTGGAGTGTCTTTAGCGAAAAACGATGAAAATGAGATCTTTGAGAGTATCGTTTTTGATACGTTTTTCTTTTCTATAACTTTTCTTAACGTTCTATATTAAAATAAATATTTATTTTGTGTTCATCAATCATATATATATAATTATAATTTTTTATTCATTTGGTAAACGCCACACTTCATTTGACAGTAATTGTATATATTGTGCATTTAATGTGTAACACTGTAATCAAAAAGTAAGGTGAATTTGTTAATAAAATGTAAATTCTTTATTTATTCATTTTCGACGCTTCAATTTTCCAACGCTTTGTCTTCAAAACCTTCTTCGATTGGGTTTTTATCTCATCAATCGTGTCAAAACGGTGTTCCCGCATTGGCATTTTGGGTTTGCCGAATAGCCAAAAGTCGCACGGAGTCAAATCAGGCGAATGCGGAGGTTGCGGAACAATATGAGTTGAGTTTTTGACAAACACACGCTTTGAAAATGTTAGAGACAGTTCTACCAATTTAGGAAAAAAAATTCAATTTACCTGCTTTCACCTTACTTTTTGTTCAAAGTAGTATATTGATTTTTAATTTTAAAGCAAAATTGAATTATTTTCAATATCATCTCTTTAATAAAATTGGCGCTTTTAATGTGCGATGTTCGGCATGTTTTTATAATATTTACGATTTTCGGTCGAATAAATTCAAATGCGCCGCATATTATAATCAGAATCGTGCGACGATAATATTTTATGAATGATTCTAATAATGTCAAAGTATCAAGTGATATTGGTGGTTTTCCACTTTAGTGAATAAACATGATGCTATTTCAATAATTCGTGTATTAACTCTCGTGATTTAAACAAGAATTTTCATACAAATATAATGTGAAAATTTATTATAA
Organism: Leptonema lineaticorne; assembly: GCA_024500535.1. Lineage (NCBI taxonomy): Eukaryota > Metazoa > Arthropoda > Insecta > Trichoptera > Hydropsychidae > Leptonema > Leptonema lineaticorne. The sequence goes on from JANIJI010000065.1 coordinate 10,502,183, forward strand.
ATTCTTTATAATGTATATAAATATTATTTCATATTAATTTTGAGTATAATTTTAGAATAATTCAATATGGTTCTTATATTATAGAATTGTAACATATTAAAGTATTTTGTATTTCAAAAGAATACTTTATATTTTAAGAATTGAAATATATCTGGTTTGCATATATTGAATTGCACAAAGGAAGTAAGAAGAATAGAATTATCTACAATAGAAGAAAGGATAAAAGGATGATGTAAACAAAACTATATAGTTGTTGAATTGGATCAAAATTTCGATCATATTGTCGATTCTGTTAGAGTAACTGAAAATTTAGGATTATTCTTATGAAAATTGTAAATATTATATACGTGAAATATCAATTTTGAAGCTGAAATAAACCGATGTGATGCCGAAAACAATCGAATATCGGAATAATATCGGGTGACGCGATGCGAATAATAAAAACGTAATCGGACAAATATTTTTTTTTCTTCTTCCGTTTTTCGATTAATTACTTACGGACGAACAGAGTTATGCGCGGCGGGCGCGCCCCGAAAAAAGTTTGAGAAGGCCTGATTTTAATTCGGCGCTCGTTCTTCGGCATTGTTTCACGGACGCTTTCATTTCGCCGATAAATGCGATGCGATTTATTACGCGACTCGGATCCGAGCGGGCCACTTAAGCGATTGTCAAACGCTGGCTCGCAATTTATTTGTTTTTTTTTATAATTTATATATATATATATATATATATATATATATATATATATATATATATATTAATTTTCTCCCTTTGTTTCGTTTAAACGATTTATTATTTGACGACGTTCGCGAATTTGTTTGCATATTTATTTTTGCTAAATTTAACGTTACGCGTTAAAATCGAGCGTATCGTTGACAAATTTTATAGGATTATATGCGTGATTAAAATTTTATACGTGTAATAAAATTATCATATTATACTTATACATAATGAAAACTCAGCAATATTTTGATATATATATATATATATATATATATATATATATATATATATATATATATATATATATATATATTGTATATTTGTATACTCTTTTGTATATTTAATTAATGCGTTGAATTCTGCGACAATTTTAAGCGATCTTTCTTTGTGGTAAACATGAATTTCTTAGTATGCAAATGGGGTCACCGACGACCCCATGACGTTTTATATATAAATATATATATATATATATATATATATATATATATATATATATATATATATACATAATTTTAAAAATACAATTGTTGACTAGTAAATCAAATTCAAGTATTCTAAAATTAAAATCAACATTCAATTTATTCATATATTTTAAATTATGAACTATATATATGGTAAGTATTGTCAAATTATCAGATACTGACGAATATTCACAATTTATTATATATATTTCAATAATATAATACATAAAACATATCTATATTTTTCAATAGATATCGTTATATATATATATATATATATATATATATATATATATATATATATATATATATATAGTGAATTCGCATATTGCCTTTGAATTGAAACTGCGCCGAAAACAATAGCGTATTTCAGCGAATGCGGATTAAAATATAATACGAACGGAATGAAAGAAAGCGAAGGTGTCTGAAAAGCTTCAGCCGTCGCTGAAAGGCATTACGAGATATACAGAAGCGGAAGCCATTTCGAGTTTAAGGCTTTATCGAAATGCACCGATGCACGTTTAACGGCTGCACTCGGAAATCGCAAAAAGGTTAAGCGGCATACAAACTAATACAATTATTCAGCGGCGGCGCGATGCCGTCTTAACGTCTAATATCATTATCGGACGCGCGAGACCGAGCGTGAAAACGCAATCGGGATTTCGATATCTATGTACGGTTTTATTATTATTTTTTTTTTTTTCATATTTCCCATTCGCCGTCTTAGCTTTGTCGCGAGTTAAGGCGATTATGACGATTGTTGAAAGACTAGCCTTTTTAATATATTATAATATAATATTATATATTTAAAATATTAAAATAAAATTATTATCATTTTTTTTTAAATATTCAGAAAATGTTATAATAAAAATAATTAATCTAAATATTTATTAAGCAACGATTCAAAATTATATAAATTGTACTATATTCTTTAGATTTTTCTTTTATAAAATTATAAATAAACATGTGTTACCACTATAGTATTACTTACACTAGTGATTATTAATTTTTTGATAAAAATAATATTTATTTGATTTAAAATTAGTTCACATTTTTTTAAAATTAAATTACGATATCTATACTTTATCATATTAAAAAAAATCTATTACAGTCAAAATAGTATTATTATTATTATTTATTATAAACTGCGCACATTATTATATACTAATTTAAAATATAAATAAATTTTAAAATTATATATAATTTGAACAATTTTCAAGGATTACCAAGATAGGAACAACTCGCGGTCCGTCGGACACAAGCTTCAAACGAACTTAACCGGTAAACTAAACCGATCCACACGTACAATATTGAATAGTAATTATTTATTTTTTTTATGAATATGAAATACTTGTTATTAGAGCACACGGTTCGTGATCATATTCAGGTTACTCGTAATTAGTTGACTGCATTATGTTGTGAAAATGCAGCGAGCAACTGCATGATATATATATATATATATATATATATATACGGTGTATTTTTCTCGGTATGACATTTTACGATTTCATAAACGTTTGACACGCAATTGTAAAAAATATATATATATATATATATATGTATACATATATAATATGAATATATGAAACGTTTCACGGTATCGATTGAAAACAAATTAAAAAAGTGTACAAATTGAAGAACGACGCTTTTCATGTCGTCGCCGCCGCCGGAAGTTCCGGAAAATTCTCCGGAATACGACTATTGTATTATGTATAGACGGAATTCGTTAATGATTGCAGTTAAACGTCAATTTTCATCAGAATATAAAAGTTTTATAGTTCATCGTAAATATATATATATATATATATATATATATATATATATATATATATATATATATATATGAATATTTTATGATGAAATATTAACGTTGATTTGATTTTAGGAATGAAAAATTGATTTTTTTTCAAATCAAGGTTGAAATTTTTTTATACATATTATCAATAATCGTCGTATTTAATAAATAATGACATTCACAATTTCGGTACTTTAATGTCGATTATCATAATTGTAAAAAAAATTGTATACACATACATATATAACACTGTGATCAAAAAGTAAGGTGAATTTGTTTATAAAATATAAATTCTTTATTTATTCTTCCAAATCAATTTCATCCATTTCAAAGTAATCCTCGTCCGATAAAAAGCAATTTTTTCAACGCTTTTTCCAGTTTTCAAAACAGTCGAAATATTATTTTTCTGTTATAGCCTTCAGACTTTCTTCGCTTCGGTTTTTATTATTTTTATCGTGTCAAAACGTCGTTCCAACATTGGCATTTTGATTTTTCTGAAAAGCCAAAAGTCGCACGGCGCCAAATAAGGTGAATACGGTGGTTGCGAAACGATATTAGTCGAGTTTTTGTCAAAAAAGTTGCGAATAACCAATGCAGTATGACTTGGTGCATAATCGTGATGAAAAAACCGAGAGTTGTAAAAACACGTGTAATTAGCAGATAATTAAATCTTTTAATAAACAGACGTTTTATAAATGTTATAGACAGTCTTACCAACCTAGGAAAAAAAATTACAATTTACCTGCCTTATTATAAAGACAATTTCACCTTACTTTTTGATCACAAAATATATATAAATATAGATCCTTAATACAAATTTTTCTCTTAACCACACTTCATCGTTCCCATTCTTTCTAATATCCGTTTTTTGAACGTTTCTCGATCTTTTTTTCAGCAAATAGAGAAAAAAAAATAATTTCAGCCGCGAGCTCGAAGCGATCTCGGCTTTCGCAGCTTCAAATAGTCTCTTTCATATCCGAAAGCCGGCTTTCAAATACAATACGGAAGGAGCCGAAAGGATTATATAGACCTCAAAATATACGAACAGCGTACACACTTACGAAATACAGACGATGGACCGGAAAATCTTTAGGCATCTGTTGAATTTTTCCGACGGCGAAAATAATGGATAAAACGGGTTTTGCGACGTAATTGACTGCCGTTTTTTTTATTTTTGCCAAATACGGATAAATTGTTAAAATGGGTCAATAAATAAATTATATATCAAATATAATTATTCGTGATTGAATTTATTCACAGAAAATATTTTAATTAATATTACAATATATAAAAATGTCAAATTAGTAAAAATTGATACTAGTATATAAAATTTATGATTTTTATCTTATTTTATACATCTTAATTAATTAATACATTATATAAATTGGATATAAAATATTACACGTTTTTTTTTTCATTCTACAGAATGAACTTTATTTATTTTTTTCATTCGTATTACAGTATTTTAATTTAAAAGTCATCGGTAATGCAATTTTAATTAAATGACTGATTTGAATGTTTTTTTTCTATTTTAATAATGAAAATGAATATTTCGATAATATTTATAACATTTTATGAAAAAAAAAATATATACCGAGTATATAATTATAAATGAGTTATTTTTGAGGGGACAAATTTTTGAAATCTAATTTGACCCACATAATAAAAAGAAAGATGACGAAGAAAATTTTAAGAGAATTTTTATCGAAAATTTGACAACAAAAAAAAAAGATGAGAAATTAAGTATATAATTCTTCAAAGGTTTTACTTGTCCTTCAATATAGAAATTGAAGATGTCTTTTTTTTACTTTTGTTACATTTTAATGATGTTAAAAAAATAATTTAATTTTCTTGAAAATATCTCGCTAACAATAAATATCGTAGGTAACGTTTAATATTGTTATAGTTAATAAATATTTTTATATCTTATAAATCTTTTAATATTAAAAATCAATAAAATCGAATAAACAAAATAATATTTAAAATATTTCGATTTTAATTCATTTTCTGAAAAAATAATTATTTGATTTCATAGTATTTTAATATTTATTTTCACAATTAAGAGTTTAAATTGATTAAAACATTGCGCAGCATGAAAAAAAGTCATATAAAACATCATAATGAATGGAATTGATATATAAAATTGACCTGAATTCCACAGATTTCAATTAAAGATGATAAAAAAAATATTTATAAATTTTATTTTTATCAATTCAATATAAATTTTAATTATGAAATTAAAATGTTTTTAATATATTATTATTAAAAAAAAAGTTTTATAGATGGATTCTGTTCTAATTTTTTTTTGAGTGTCTTATATGAAAAAATGTTATAATCGTTAAAGAAAATAAAAAAAAAAACGATTCTACATAAAATAAAACGTACGTAAGACGAAAAATGAAGGAAGATTTGTATTTATTTATAAATTAAAATAAGATTTTTCCCTTGCTGAACGAGAAAAAGCGCTCACTTGCAACCTCTTCGTCCTAAGAAGGGCCGCGTACAATTTTCACGAATTATTTATCGACAAACGGTAATGTAAAGGGAAAAAGGATATACCGGAGAAAATACACACACATATGTATATATATATATATATATATATATATATATAGACTCGGAAAAAAAGGACGAAATAGGAGGTTGAAACAAAAAAAAATTAAGGTATATATTCGCAGGAAAGTACTTGGTCAACCGGCACTCTAATAATTAATTCAGTTATTTGTACGTGTGTTACTGTGAAATAACAACAAAAAAAATAAATAAAATAAAGAATACGCCGTACAAATGTAGCGAAGCTTTTCCCTCGAGGTGTTAAAGCTCGAGCTTTTTCATTTTTCACTGCGATAATGACTATTTTCATTTGCATAATTGCGTAGCGGTTTCATTATAATACTTAATAACTATATAATACGTATATGGTTTCGTTTGATTTTATCAAGTTGAAATTTTATTCGTACTTCGTCGATCATTATATAATAAAAATATATATATATATATATATATTTATATGAATTTAAGTGAAAAATATAAATTAATAATTAAATCATTAAACTTACGTGGACGTGTCGTCGAAATCGTAGAATTTTTCCGTTAAGGCAACATAATGTCGATCTTCACATACAAAACGATAATTGGTTCACTGATTTTTCACACAATCTAATAAAAATCAAACTTCTAATTACCTGTAACAAATACAAAAAAATATATAAATAATATTAATTATTGTATTGAAAAAAAAACATGAAATCAAAACGATATAAAGGATGCGAAGCGATATATCTAAAGAGAAATTTCGTCAATATATAATATATTTTTTACTTTTCTATTTATTCATTTTTTTATCGAAATCCCATATTGACCCGAATGTGAAACAGGTCAGTGCTAATTTTTACTCATCCTGTTCCCCAAATATTTCGAACCGAATTTTATCCGAAAGGGCTCAAAAAGAAATAAACGATCCGGACAATCGAAATATTGAACGTTTCGTTAACGAAAAAATAAAATGAACACGTATGCGAATTTAATACTGTTTTTTTTTTCTTTTTAATACACATATATATGATATTTAATAAATATTGATAAAAATTTTCTTGAAAATATATGTTGAAAAGAAAATATTCGATATATTTTATTATATCCAGGCCATCAGATTCCATTTTTGTAAATTCGCTTACGAATCAATCGAATAAGGGTTATTTTTATAATCGGAAAATTTCAATGGAAAATTTTTTGTAATATAAATTTATACGGAAAATATCGTATAGATCGCGCTTACTTATATTCAGATATATCGTATTACGTTTAAATATATATATATATATATATATATATATATATATATATATATATATATATATATATAAATGTATGAAATGTGAATTTTTTCTTTATTTTAAGTCTAAATAAATATTATTGGTAACGAAAATATATCATTCGAAATAATAGAAAAAAAACCATGTTCAAATTTCATTTGTGAGGAATTTTTTCTATATATATATATATGATGTTAAATATGGTTAAAAAAATATTGATGTTAAAAATGTATTATTTTATGATCAAATATAGAATTTATGATTCGATTTTTTACAAGAAATAAAACTAGTGTTTTGAAATATTCACAATTCAAAAGGTTTTTGCGTGATTTAAATTCAACGATTTATTATTTGTGCATAGAAATTTTTAAATATTAGAAATAATGTCGAAAACGACGTGCGAAACAATAATCAACGAGAAAAGTGTAATTATTATATGTCGAAATTATGTAATCGTTTGTTGTGTGATCGAAACATTTTCCGGACGACGGAAAAGCGTCGAAAACTGGACACAATATAATGCGCGAAGAGGTGAAAACTTTAAAATTGCGTGACATTATTCTCGATGACCTGAAAACTTTGTTTTTCCAAAAGCCCCTTTCCATACAACGTCATAAATTAGGGTGACCTTTCGGAGTTTGCGGCATAACTATATGTTTACGTTGATGCAAGCATAATGTAATATAATAAATAAATATATATATGTATATATATATAATATAAAGTCGTGTGTAATCTGAACCCTTTCGAGACGTATGCGTGTTTCAAAACTTCAGCATTGTCTGAAAAGCTTTTAATGTATATTACGTCTCGTAAGAATTGAAAGTTGACATTATTGTACACAGAGTATTCAGAAGAGAAAATTTAAATTATATCATTTTTATTATATTTGATTAAATATAATACGTATATATATTTATTATATTTTATATAACAGTATGATCAAAAAATAAGGTGAATTTGTTTATAAAATATAAATTCTTTATTTCCAAATCAATTTCATCTCCTTCAAAGTAATTTCCGTTCGAGAAAACGCACTTTTATTAACATTTAGTCCAGTCCTTGAAACAGTCGGAATAGTCTTTTTCCGATATAGTCTTCAAGACCTTCATTGATTCGATTTTTATCTCATAAATCGTGTCAAAACGACGTCCTCGCATTGGCCTTTTGAGTTTGCCGAATAGCCAGTTATCGCACGGAGCGAAATCAGGCGAATACGGTGGTTGTGGAACAATATGAGTCGAGTTTTTGACAAATAAGTCGCGAAGAACCAATGCAGTATGATATGGTGCATTGTCGTGATGAAGAAACCAAGAGTTGTGAAAACACGTTTAACTGGTAGACATTAACCATTTGACCAACAGATGCTTGGCAAATGTTATAGACAGTTCTATCAACCTAGGAAAACAATTACAATTTACCTACCTATATAATGCCCGGGAGTTTTAAATGACAATTACACCTTACTTTTAGATCATAGTAGTACATATTATAATAGAAAAAATATGTAAAAAAAATTGACCAATCGGATTTATCTATCGTTGTAAATATAAAACGACATAACTCTAAAATGAAAATATCTCGTCACCGTTATAAAAATTAAATTTCGGTACGAGAAAGTTGAAGGCTTTTAAAAACGTTTTAAAGCGTGAAAACTTTATTATAACTATATTGCATTTATCGAATATATAATAAAGTAAAAGTATAAAATTTCAACATTCACTTCTAGTAATAATTGCAATTTTTGCTTATCAAAAAATGTTATATTTGCGAATATATTTCGTTATGTATAAATATATATATATATATATATATATATATTTCCTATATAAATAAAATATATAATCAAGTTTATTACTGTTCGAATATGTTTACCTCGATCGGTTTAATTAATAACAGGATTTGATATGATATTTCGTTAAATGAAATTAATTAACGGCTTGTTGTTCATTAAGAAAGACATGTGCGACGAATCGATTGATTATGCGGAAAACATATTTATTTATTATAAATCATGTGAATATTAAATATTTATTTAATTATAGCGACGATATAATCAACAAAAATAATTTGATTTTTTTCAAAATTACTTTTCTTAAATTTGCAATTATATATATTTTTTTTTATCACAATACCATTGAAAAATTACTATTAAAATGAAAATTAATATTTGATAAATATGACTTTTTTTATGATAAAAAATATATATGCATAAAAAACATAGGGTTGAGATTTTAGTTCGTATTTAATATTATATTGCGATTTTATTTAATATTACGTAAATATTGTGAAATTTTATTAAAAAAATATTTCGGTTTCAATCGCTTAAAATATATTTCATACGAAATTTAGTGGTAAAATGTATTAATTTTAATAATATATTATGCGGACAATGATAATGGATATCGATTCTACGAAAATCGAGATCGATCTATTCGACTTTATAATTATGATATAAAATATTTGTACGCGGTTTTTTTTTCATTTTAATTATGATAAATGATTTTATGAATAAAAATGTAATAATCACATTTTCATTTAAAAACCCAACACAAAAAAAAAAATCGTTTCAAATTTAGAATAAATTTTTATTATTCGTATATATTAGAATATATTTATTTTATATTTATATATGGTGGACGTTTTTACGATCGAAGAAAAGAGAGAAAAAAAAATAAGAATAAAAATAATGGGCGTCCAAAAGCGCCATTTTGTGTCCTCTAGCATATAATGAAAACTTATTTTCGCACGAGGAAAAATCGCTAGTTTATGCAGGCTGCGTCAACGTTATATAATCCCGTTTTTGTCGATGAAAATCAACCCTGGATACGTCAAAGACACTATTTTTACGACGCTTTATTATAATTTCAATATATAAATATATATATATATATAAATCAATATTTTTTTTATGGAAAATTTGATAGAACAACTCGCGGTTTTACATTATAGAAATATTTCAAAATTGTCTCGACTACCCCTTTCATCCCCGATCGCACATTTCTCGGTTGAAATCGATCGAATTTCGTACTTAAATAACAAATTTCTCCACCCCACCCCCACCTGCCCCTTGTATATTATTAATTTTGTATTATTGCGCAAACATCGTAAACAATGTACGCCGTTTCCTAATATATATTTCATCATATTGTACGGCAGATGATAGACACAACAAAGGAATTTGTTCGTAACGAATTTAACTTAATATAATCGCGTAAAATAATTTTAATATAATGCGAAATATTAATTATACGCAAGGACGATGTCAAAATAAAAAATAATTAAATAAAAAAATTATAATACAATATATATATATATATATATATATATATATATATATATATATTAATTGTTGCTAAATGTGCTTATTACGATTTATTTATTTTTTTTGGTCGAATAAATTAATAATTTCGCAATATTCAAACGTGTCATTAAATATATTTCATCTTTTTATCAATCAATTTATTTTTTTTTCATATAAAAAAATCTTGTAATACGAATGAAAATGAATATGATAATTAAAAAGTTTAATTTATGCGTGAAAAAGAAAATATTTCTCTTTGATATTTAAAAAAAAAATAGGATAAATTTGATTGAATAATTTAAAATATTTTTTAAATAAATTATAGATATTGTAATTTTTTTTAGAAGCTTATTTCATATTTCATATTCGAAAAAACCGATAATAATTTTTAAATAATATTTTAATTTGCCGTATATAAAAACTTGTAAAGAATTTAATCGTTTTAATTATCGACGAATAAATTAAAAAAATAATAATTTTGCTATATTTAGAATATAACTGTTATATATGTTACATTTCAGTCGTGAAAATATTTTTAAAGTACGTGAAAATTTGCCGCAAAAATGGGTTCTGTTATATATATATATATATATATATATATATATAGACAATAGATGTTAGAAGTAAAAAAAAAATAAAAATAAAAGTTATAAGTAAAGTAAGAATAGTATGCTATTTTTTCTAAAAATAAAATTCTTACAAATAACCCGCCATTATCTCGTAAAAATGTGATAACTTGGAGCAAATGAAAATGCAGCACGAAATGAAATGATACTTTATGAAAATAACTTTTCTAAAAATAATAATAATAATATTATTATTTTATAAAAAAAAAATATTATTTTTTCAATATATAATTTCACGGCGCGATTCAATGATAATATACCATATATATATATATATATATATATATATATATATATATATATATATATATATTAAATTATCATTGTTTTTAAAATAATTATTGAAATTGAACAGAATTAAATATGGACATGTCGTGTTGAACCGAGTGTACACGAAACCATTCCATTTTAATACAAAACGATTCGTTTGATCCAGAAAAAGTACATTTACCCCAGTTTAAAACCCCTGTCTGCACACACACACACACACACACAACCAATGCAACAAATATCGAATAGCGAAATATCTAGAAACGAATAAAATAGTGCACGAGTTGACTTTTTTTTTTTTTTTGTATTTTGTATTTTGCGCTCGAGTTCAACGTTTCTCAATAGAGGGTTATAATATTATTATATTACACGGCGTTAACCCGAGACAGTCTGGCTGGCACCGAAATCGGCTTGGGGTTTTTTTTAATCATTTACCACAACATGGTTAAATTGACCGCTAGCGATAGTGTATTAGTTACACGCGCGTTTGGCAATTTTCCTAAATGTATTCTAAAAAAGTACTAACATAAAAATGTTTTTAAAATATTGCTAAATGAAAAAAAAAAAAAACCAGCGCCTCTTGACAATTTTTCGGTTTATATTATAGACAAAAAAAAATCGGAAAGGGGTTAATGGGTATTTAAACGATTTATTTTTTTTTCTAGTGTGTGATAATAATGATTTTTTTTCGGCTTTTCCGACGTTTCACGGTCGTACGTTACTATATTTATTTGATAATCAATAAATCGAGTGGTATAAATTAGAATTTAGGCTACGGTCACATAAAATGTTTGTGTGACGTCATTCGGTGAAATTTTATATTATGATAATTGAAACGCCTTTGATTACATTTATGAGTATTAATAATGTTTTTTCAATTAAAAAAAAAACGTAAAAAAAATGAAAAAAAAAAGTTATTTTCACGATAGTAGGTCGTGGTATTGTCGAGTAAAAATTACAATGTATGTCTGTTTTATGGGAAAAATAGGGGTTGTAGTTGATGCATATGAAAAACGATATTTCCATGAAGATTATAAATGCACGTTTGTAGGGTTGAATGCATAAATTTATGTACACGTTCCGGATAAAGCTACGTTTCTCAATCTGTACACATTAATTTACGTTTTTCGTTTATTAATATTATTTAATATGATATATTATTGAAAATTTCAATTTTCTTTTCCACTTGAAATTAAAATGATTTCAATTGATTTATTTAATTAAAAATTAAATATTAAGAATAGTTTGAGGTTCACCGATCTAACCCTGCAATAGTCATGTGGTTATACACGATATTCGATAGTATCGTTTTTTTTCCTTCTTGTTTCAACTTCCTCCCCTCAACTATGTTTTATTTCGTGCGTTTTCAGTTTTCCCCCATTTCGACACGCTGACATACATTTCTTCAACCCCTACGAAAATCCCCAGTTTAATGTTCTTAATGCGAAGTGGGGTCTTCCGGGACCCTTCGTCCTTGCAAGGACGAATCGTTTGGTACTTGTATAAAAGTCGAGCATTGGAAAATGGGGTTGATAGTTCAAAATGCCAATTCCACCGTGTTTACGATTCGAATTGGCCGATATTCCACATCTAAGATATTACAATATAATTTTTAAGGGTTGAAAATCACAGAAAAAAATAGGTTTTTAATTAAATAATAAATTGACATTTTTTCTGAATTTTTTAATTTTCAAGAGATAAATTTGACTTATAAAAATTATATTATTTAAAATTAATGATGAAAAAGATATGCCGTTCAATAATATACAAAGGAATATTTTATTTTGTAATCAATATTAAATAAAATATATTATATTTAGTTACAAAATCGCCCGTCAGATGGACGCTTCTAAAACGTCGGATGTATCACGGTTTAATTCAATTCAACCGCAATTCCATTACACACGTGTCAATTCGCCGGTTATCAGATTTTCTCCCATTTCTATTTCCAATACGTTTCTATGAAATGCCCCGACAGACAATTTACTAAAATTCCAAAAAACAAAATTCTATTAAAAATATCAAATATATATTTTAAAATTTTTGGATAAAATTTACCAATAGATGGCGTAGTTATGATTCTAACAAAAATTTTTATGAATAAATTTAATTATATGATTTAAATATGACGACTATTTTTAAATATAGAGAATGAAACTGATTGAACTTTTTATTTGTGACGTCGATAGTTTTATATTGTATTATTGTTGAATATAAAAATTATACAAGGACAAGTCAAATTTTCCGTATAAACGTGAATTCATATTAGTGCCATTTTAATGTAAATAAACAGATATATCCAGGGATACGTTCAATTTAAACGGAAGCGTCGAAAGGCATCCGAATTCGAATCCCAAGGGATAATTTAATGAGATTTCCTTTCAGATGGGTCATTCCCGGTTTGTACGGAAGCGATACTGACGCACATATTTACACACACACATAATATACGACTATATTTATAACAAAAAACGTATTTCTGATACGTTTTGAATAAGATGTTCCTATATAAAACTATGTATTTTTTAATATGTATTAAAAGTTTTCACATCACAATGATTGTCACAAGGACGCTCGATGAGAACTAGCGGACCGTTAACGCGTCGCGGAATATCAGTTTAGAGCCGCTGTTCACAGTTTTTAAACCCCTTTCCCTCAACCCTCGTGGAGCTTTTGTCGAATCGCTTTCGTATTCTCATTTTCGACAAAATTTTGGCAATGATCAGCTTCGTCCGCGGAAATATCTTGGCACGACCGCGTTAAGTTTAGTCGTTATGTCTGCATAATTTTGACCCCAAAAATATATATACCACATATAAATATATATATGTATATAATATATATTTTTCTTTTTCACCCTCGGCCTATCATTTTTGCTAGGTCATAAATGTTCGCATTTCACCAAAACGGACGACGTCTCCATATTGGGTCATTCTTGAGACATTTCCAATTCGAACCGAGACAACAATTTCGTAAAAGATTTTCCCGCCAAAGTGGGACAAAATTCGAACCGAGGACAAATTTTTTTTTCTGGATACTTGTATGACAAAATTACGATTATGAATTTTTTTATCTATTTTATGATTAATTGCGATGTTCAGAATTTTTTTTTCTTTGTTCAGAATTTTTTTTTGAAGATTATAAAGATTTATTTTTTCGCTTATATAGTATGAAATTATTTGAAGCATATTTAATATTAATGACTTTAAATATTTTATATTTCAAGATAAAATTTACTTCTTTACATCATCAATCAAATTTAACGATATTTTTGAATCAATGTTAATTATATGTAATATCAATTGAATTTATTTTGAAATCTATTGAACTCCATTTGAAAGTTGTTGAATTTGAATTGAAAATTGTTGAATTTGACTTGCAAATATTTTGTAATCTTTTCAGTTCAATTTAACCATTTTAAAAATCTTGACAAGTTAGAAAAGATTTTGTTTATTAATAGAACGTTAAATATTTATTTATTATTCTGTAATTTAAATAATATAAAATGTATATAAAGTTGGAGTTTCAGAAAATATCTTCCATATTCCAGATTTTTAAAATTCAAATTATATAACCTAAAAATTATACAAAGTTTTTAAATATACCAGACTGACTATTCGTCGAGTTAATTAATGCAACAATGGTCTTTTTTTAAAAGGCAAAAAAAAAGAACCTTGAAGATGAAACGTTTCTTAGCAAAATTTTAGTATATTTCGTTAGAAGAATTAAAAAAAAAACACAATCTCAAAATGGCAGAGCGAACGATATTTGAACGGTTTTTCGATAGTAATTTTTTTCTTCAGTCCCCATTTCGACAAAAACGTCTCAATCCAAGTGTGTTGCGTAGGACTGGTAAATAACATCAGCGCAGGACAAAAAAACAAAAAAAAAATTAGATCGATGGGAACAAGATTAGGTCAGGATCGGTTCAGATAAATAATTTGGTTAGGAGGCGCGAAAATCCCCATACGAAATATCTGTGCCAAGGACGAAACGGATTGTCCCTCTTACCCGCGGTTCAAGTTTTAACACACCCTAGAGAGAGAGAGAGAGAAAATATTGGACGGAACGAGATTCGAGGGTGAATAGCTATGGTTATATTAGTTATACGTAGAATGGGGATGAATAAACGCACCCTTCGTCGGATTTTCCGACGCGGCTTAAAAGGTTATGGGTTAAGTTTGCAGGAATACATATATATATATATATATATATATATATATATACTTTTCCAGCTGTCATTAGTCGCTAACGTGGATATATATATATATATATATATATATATATATATATATATATATATATATATGCAACTGAATAATTAATCGATAATAATTATTTCTATTTTGATTCTAAATCATTCGTTTAAATGAAGGAATTTATACGATTGAATTCAGATTTAAAGATGAAATTAGCTTTAGTAATATTGATTGAATTTATATAAAAAAACAATTATTAAATATAATTGAAATATCAGCTGTATATATATATATATATTTATGCAAATATTTGGAGTTATGTTTGCTTACGTATGAATGAAAACGTTACACGAAAGGAGGCTGTGTTAACAGACTTTATCGGTGTGTATTTATATCGTTCCACTTTTCGCATCCGATAGTCGTTGCTTACATTGCGAACGATGTCTAATTGTATACTCAAAATTATATATATATATATATATATATATATATGTATGTATGTGTGTATGTGTGTGTGTGTAATCGTATATGCTCATTCCGGCAAGTTTGCTGAAGTTGACGCTTTAAGCCGATTTAAAACTTAATAACGCCTGAAAACGACTGAAAAGCCAACCCCTAAGTCCGCCAATTAATATTCGATTTTTATTGTCATTATTTATATTATGAACGTATATTTTAATAATTTCTATTTTTTTTTATTAATTTTATAGATCGTATTTTGTTTTTATTTTAATTAGTATATTTCAATTATATCCGAGATACACCTGAGTTTAGTCTATATCGAAGATATTGGAGTATTAGTAAAAAAATTTTAATAAATATATTTATATAATATGTAATAAAATATGCGTAAAAATTATAACATATATATATATATATATATATATATATATTGTTATATATGTTCATATATCAAGTATGGTTTATTTGCTTTATAAATCTTCCCCTTTATACTGTCATGAAACAGACATTCCTTTGTTTAATTCCGGGAATTTTTTATTATTATTATTACAATATATATATATATATATATATATATATATATATATATATATATATATATATATATATATATATATATATATACATATATATATATATTACATATATCTTAAAGCAATATATGTATATAAATATCGCGTATGGGATTTCGCATTCAAAAAGCTTTTGAAAGCTCAACCGCCATATATGTATATATTATAGCATGTATGCGATTTTCGAAGCAACGCCGAATTTTACGGAATTCACCACGTTCATAGTTCGGAATTATAAAGGCGAATATTTGACTCGAACATACGATATAAAACGATACGAGTGAACAAAGGGCGTATGTTCAATATTTGACATCAATAAGAATAGAAATTTATTATTAAACTTATAATATTATGAACTACTATATTATATATAATATATATATTGAAAGACGTCTTAACTAATAAAATTTATTCAACTATATAAAAATTAAATTAAAATTTATTATTTATATATATATATATATATATATATATATATATATATATATATATATATATATAAATCAGTACAAATGTCTTTAACATATTTGTGATTTTGACTACCTTTTTTATATATAAATATAAAGCTGAATACACATACAAATATTTTTTTAATATGAGCAAAATTAGGTTCTTTCATTGGTTATCATTTCAATAATTCACAAAAAAAAAAATAAACAAATAAATTTCTCGTACGAGTCAAAGTTGTTTATTGCGATTCGCGTCCTAAATATTAAATAAAAATAATAGAAAAAAAAAACGTGTGCGATGTGCAAAAAAAAAAATAGAACGAAAATGGGGAACGTTGAAAAATAAAAGAAAAACCGGTAAGTAGGACACGCGGTTCCGTTTACCGAACCGCAACGACGAGAATTTTCCGAGTGCGATCAAAAGCGAAATTTTCCCGGTAATTTTTCCTCTCGTCCGATATTTCGACATTCGACAACGTGCGAAAGTCGAATTTTTCAATTATTCGCCGCACAACGTCCGTCTTTTTGTCGGTCCGTTTGTATATATGTGTGTGTGTGTGCTTTTTTTTGTTTCGTTTTCAATGCGACACTTTTTTTCGATCTGTTGACCCGTAAACCGTTATATATATATATATATATATATATATATATATATATTTACACACGAGAATTGGGTTAAGAGTTTAATGCTGCAGATTTAAAAGTGGTTTATTATTCTCGTGTATATGTTGTAAAATTTCAAAAGAAATGTCTTGATATTCGATACATTCAAATATATTTATATAATATATTTTTAATATAAAATAATCGTTTTCATTGTAATCGATACTTTATAATAGTGTTTAAATATACAAAAGATCATAGGTTTCTTCGTTCAGTTTTCAAAATAGTACTAAAAATATATAACAAAATCCTTCGGTATAAATATTTAAAGATTGGATATAGCATTGATTATTTGATATGTAAATCGGAAAAAAACAATACATATATAATTATTTCTATAATTTTAGACCGTTTTCATTATATATATATATATATATATATATATATATATATATATATATATATATATATATATATATATAAAAGAAAAATAACGATATAAAATACTAAATAAATCAGTAAATGTATATATTTATATATAAATATAATGAAAAAAAATGTCAATATATGACACGGTAATCAAAATAAATTATATATTGATTATTGTAATTTAACGAAAAAATAATAATTTGTTCCTATACGAATATTAAAAGAGGCTATGGCCTCACTTTCGAAACTATTTATATTGATTTTTTTATTATTTATATATGTCTAAGTTACAATTCATTCGCGCGATTTCGATCATTGAATATAAGTGAAATTATTTTAACACTTTACATGCGGGAAATACAATTCTAATTATATATATATATATATATATATATATATATATATATATATATATATATATCTGTATATAATATTAATATTATTTTATGAAGAGAAAAAAATAAAACAAAAAATATTTACAAGATTTACGCAAAGATTTATCTTTAAAATAAAAATAATTTAATATAAATATACATATATTATTTTCTATGTTATATTTACGTTTAAGGACGAACGCCGCCCACGTTAAGCCGAAGAAAAGACGTGGGCGCAAAATATCCTTTATTCGCTCTATTTGTGCGTAAAATCCGACCGATATTTACGCGAAATGCGCCATATTTATTCTTTTAATATACTTTTATATCGTTCGAGTAATTTATCTTCAAAAAAAAAAGAAATAAAAAAGAAAAAATATATCGTGTGGAATACGAATTGAGAATTAACGATTTGTATGGAATAAGGAAAAGCGCGCCAATCTAATATAAATATATATATATATATATATATATATATATATATATATATATATAATAAAAAATAAATATATTGTAATACAAAATTCAAATATAATTTGATTCATTAATAAAAAAAAAGATATGAAATATTATCTAAATATATATTTTATCAATGTTATATAGAACATAATTATATCATTATTTTAATCTTTTAAGATAATAACGTATATATAATATCAATAGTCGAATTATTCCATATAAACTAGCTTTAATCTGATTACAAGAACTTAATCACACGTGAAATAATCATAATATGACTGTACTAGCAACTATAGATAACAACTGAATCGATTATAATATCATAGATAGTCTTTATTAAATTAATTATATTTTTATGGAATCGAGTCCATAAAATTATAAATTAATTGTAACGGCTTATAAAATAGAGTTCACAAATTTATAAATCGTTTTAAAGATTACGATATAAATATTCGTATCTCGTTTGGTTTATTTGTAAATATCCAAACTTAAAATGAGTATTAGATTAATTTTATGAGAAAAATGGTTGCGTTATACCTGTATATAAAAAAATTGCAATAATTCACAATTTTTCAGTAATGAATAATAATAATAATAATATATAAATATATATTTTAACAATATTTTCGTAAGTAATTCGAACGAGCAAACAGGAATAAAATTAATATTCTCCAGTCGATTAAGGCGTTCGTTCGCAAAAGCTTTTGTTATTAATGCAAAGGGCTATTAAAAAAACGTGTTAGCCGCGTTATTTTAGATAACCTTGAAACTTTTTCCCTTTTTTTTCCTCTCGGCATCCCTTTAATATATACTCAACGAAATATATCTAATTTTTTTTTTTGGAAAAAAAGCTCTCGCAAAAAGCGAATCTCTCCTTTTCTTTCGCTTTTACCGCCGTCGGATCTTTCCGTCTATTTTTTTCTTTCGGTCGTCGAGGGAAACTTATTATTTTTTTATCCTCCCCCCCACCTCCCCTCCACAATTTTCTTGCCGTTTACGGGGAGCAACTTTTTCTATGCGGTTTTGACGGGCTTTAGAGAAGATCTGCAATAAAATTTAATTATCATAATGAAAGGCGGTTTAGCAAAAATAAGCGAGGCGATTACATTCCTTTTCGCTAACCGGTTAAATACAAATTAAATCATTTAAATGAAATTAAATACGTTTAAGTATATTATTCACTTAATAATATCAAATAAATTTAAACTATAATTTTAGTACACAATAATTAAAAGTTTATTAGCTAGCGCCGCCGCGCGCCGAACGACTCACGCTCTCACGCAGACGTCATCAAATATATATATATATATATATATATATATATATATATATATATATATAATAAAAAAGTGTATACTTCTAATGACCTAACGCACACTGTGTGCCCGTTTGCGAATCACTCGTACAATATAAAAGAAATTTTTAAAATAAATTGAGACAAACGTAGAAAACGTTTTAAAAATTGAAAACATCTGCACCGTTGTCAAATGAACAATAGCGATATAAAGAACACCGTAAGCTCGGATGCGGCCGTTGACTTTGCGGCATCTTAGCATTTCGTTCGGAAAAGTTCGGATAAAATTTTCCCGAAAATATTTTTCTTTAAAGTGTGAGCATGCCCTCGTATATATATATATATATATATATATATATATATATATATATATATATATACTGAGTCGTATAAATATTTATGCACTTTTCCATGCGCGTACATAAATTTCACATGTTAACCTGTCATAAAGCATTTTTATACTCGGCCACGAACACACACATGCGACATATTTATTTATTATATTTTTTTTTTCAACGGCGGGGCACAAATATAGCTCGGTATCGATCATTTTTTTCTAGGAAATTTCGATTGGTTAGGAAAAATACCGTCGGTTTCGCGTTATATAAAAGAATATCGATTGTGCGCTCGTTTGCGTGACAATTGCCGCACAGAACACGCAAACGAAAATTTATGACTTGAAATTTGTAAAATTTATACAAAATTAAACACAAATACTATTGTATATATATATATATATATATATATATATATTTGTGCGTGTATGTGTACAGTATGTATCGAAAAAAAAAACGAATAATATTATATATATTATAAATTTTATATATGAATCGACAATTATAATACTAACAAATGATTGATTAAATATAATTATAATATAATTGAATAAAGAATATCAAATATAAACTCGTCGTATAACTTCGATAATGGAAAGTTAAACGAAATTTAATTTATTTGAAAGATATAGCAGTGTTTCGATGTTGTCTTTTCACGCTTTTCAAAGATGGCCCGCGAACAATCGAAACAATAAAAATATTGATTGATAGCCGTTTTGTTCCACTTAAAAAGTTTAACTGTGCAAATTTGTTCGTAAATCGTTTCGAAATCGACACCGAAAATGTAATAAAATACGTTACAAAACTACTGTATAATAATAATAATAATAATAATAATAATAATAATAATAATAATAATAATAATAATAATAATAATGTAAATATTTGTCGCCGTAATAAAATCGTTTTGTTCCTCTTCATATTATTTAGATTAATTTTTGGTGGTGTTTTTTTTTTCTGTGGCCTGAAATGTATCAAATTACGCAATCGAATTATTTAAAACGAGTTAAAACCGAAGAATGTCCTTTTAAACGAAAGCAAAGCTTTGAATTTTTAATGAACGATACCGAAACCTCGTTTCGTTTTAAATTCAATTGATTTATTTTGTAAAAAAATATATTTTATACTATATAATATATATATATATATATATATATATATATATATATATATATATATATAAATATATATATATATATATATATATATATATAAATATATATATATATATATATATATATATATATATATATATATATATATATATATATATATATATATATATATATATATATATATATATAGAATTATCGTATTTTATTTATCGTAATTTTTCAAGAATTTAAAATAATAGTATACGTATCATCAATTAAACTGTTACAAAAACAATATAAATTTGTAAAATATTTTTGGACCATACTATATAAAAAATTTATTTTGTATATTGTACAACTAATATAATTGTATTAACGTTAAATTATATGCTGATTTTTTCAATATATATATATATAAATATAATTTAATATGCAAGTTATCTAACAAATTTTGAACGGTTATGAAAAACGACGTAGTTTAAAACTTTTTCAACTGCATTTTCATCGCTAGTTTTTTTCTATATGAAAAAAAAAACAATATTTTAACAATGAAAAAAAAATAGTTATAAAGTAGATCTAGAAATTTTGTAAATTTTCTTATATATAATTAAAATCATTTACATAAATTATTTTATATATGTATATAAAGAAAAAAAAATACTGTAATAAATGCGACAATTTTCAATGTTGTATATGTATGAATACTGCGCATATACGAGTGTCGTCGATGGAAAATTGCTTGTTTTTCCGGATATATCGATACGTTTTCGAAAATGTGTTCGATGAAAATTCGAGACAAAGATATCGCGAATAAAAATACGCATTTTAATTTTGTGAAAATGCTGAAATTTCAGCGTAAAATAAGCCTTGAATTGAACGCGGACAAAGGCCGCACGGCACTGCGGCGTCTGAGGCGCATGTGCGCCCATGCGGATATCGTGCGACGCCCTTATATATATATATATATATATATATATATATATATATATATATATATATATATATATATATTACCACAATCACAAAAATAAATATACATCTTTTGTGTTTTTTTAAAACAGTCAAAATATTCGAAATCAATATTGATCTGTGTCCGATGAGATAAATAAGAAGAAAAAGAAAAGAAAAATGACGTAGGAAAATTAGGTAGTAAAGTGTATAAAGTTCGAGATCATTGCGACACACACATATATATATATATATATTACGTACGCGCGCATGTGAATATGTAAGCTTTGGAAGCACAAGAAAAAGGTTGTAAAAATAGCGCGTTTTTTTTTTTACTTCGTTTCGAGTCGAATAATATCGATTTTTTCCCGATCAGCTGTAATGTATATTTAACAAAGAAAAAAAAATATATATATATATATATGGTGGTGGCCGACTTTTTTTTTTAAATTTAAGGGTGTATTAAATTTTAATTTTTCCACATCGTATGTTTCCACATACGTGTCATGTGAACAAAGAAAAATTTAGTTTTTGTTATTAAAATTCGATAGTAAATATATATATATATATATATATATATATATATATATTTATTTATTTATTTATTTATTATAAAATTTTGATGTAGATTTTAGTATATTTAAACTTTAGATTAAATTGATGTTATAGAATGTTGTATAAATAATTGTTTGAAATAAAAATATCTAAAATATTTATTGAAGAATATTGTAAAATTTTATATAATTTTCTAATATGTTATTTTTGATTAATAATATATGTAAAAGTTAGATTAAAAAATAATATTATCTTCATTAATTAACATTTATTATATTATGAAAAATATTAGCAAAATATGTGCAGTTAATGTGAAATTTAAAAAAAATATTTTAGTATTGAAAAAACAAAGATGATTAAGCATTTTTTTAATAAATTGATCACTTTATTTAATTATATGATTTATGAATATTTTATATGGTATATTCGAGTTAAATTTATGATTTAAAAAAAAATATATATTTCATTTAATAATTTATTACAATATATTTTTATAAAGGGCCTACAATTTTTTTGAATATATCTATATAAATTCGTTCGACACATCAAATAAACAACGTTTTCCAAAAAAAATTCAACACACACAAAAATGTGCATAAAGTAACGTACACGCGTAAAATGTAATCCGTTAAAGGGGGGGGGGCAAGGGCGGTAGTAGGGAGGAATTTTCCGAACGGAAAAGTCGCCACTTACACGCGACAAGCGGTAATAACAAAAACGTTTAGTGATCGAAAGACTTATATTTAAATTAGGGGCGCAAATATTTACATCTTTTCCGGAAAACTCATATTGATTTTTCCATTCGCCTCGGCGTGCAGACTTTACTCCCCTCCGGCGAGTTGCCCCTCCCCCCCGTCCTTTCGTCCCGTCCCCCCGTTCCGGTCGATGTAATCAACGATCGAGCCCCCCATTTTCCCGCAATTTATCCGGGTTCACTTTACGAAAATTATGTTATCGTTCAATAATGAGTTTACTGTATCTTTTAGTCAACTCATTACCGGCGACGACATTGCCTCAGTATCGCTCTTTAATCATTGTAAGCAACGTTTAACGCAGCCATAACACGGAATTAGTCACGAATATTATATAAAAAATAAAATTTTTCTAATTAATATTGAAAGATATATACAGATTTTTTTTTAATAATATAATACCGCGAGACTCGAATTCATAATCTGTTGTGTGTTATATAAATAAGCTGACAATTAATTTATAATAGCCGTCATAAAGAATGAAAAAGCCTTATTATATATATATATTATAATCACTTAAACAAATAATTGACTTTAAAATTTTCCGAGCTTTTATTACATGCAATAATGTTAAATTGGGTCATACAATTTTTTTTCCGTTCAGTATATGACTCGTTAAAAAAAATGTAAAAATAAAATTTTATTGATGAGATTCATATGTATATATGTGTGTATGTATATGTCGAAAAAAAAATGTTGTATCACAATAATAAAAAAAATAATAATATATAACCATCGAAATGTAGAACAATTATGAAAGTTTTCTACCCTCATTTCGCGAAGGTCACACAAACTGTGCGTTATAATAATAAAAAAAAAATCGATCGGAAAAAATTCAAAAATATAACAACGAGACCGTGCTAAATTATGATTTTTCAAATACAAATTTTTGCGGTTCGGATGTGTTGAAAAAAAAATGTTTGAGAAAAAAGCGGACAGCGCGTAAAAGAAAGGGGTTAATTTATTTCGTCGCAGATTGCGATAACGCAATTTATGATGTTGCGCGCTAAAAGTTGGATCGTTGAAATTTTCCGACTTTTTTCCGAACATTTTTAGATTATATTTTTGATCACTATTAGTTTTCGTTAACCGTTAAAGGAATTTGTACAATTAAAATTTTATGTTTAATTGAAAAAAAAAAAATGGAATACTATGATAGAAACGATAGACCGATGAAGCTTTTTAGAAGTGGCTTTTCTCCTTCCAAAAGTGCACTCAGAAGTGTGCAATAATTATAAAAGGAATTTTTACTATTTATAATATTATATAAAAAAAATATTTTGCTGAAATATTAAATCATAAATTAGTCATAATTTTCAGCAGAGCTTTTGAAATAAATATTATTTGCATAATTATGCGGATAAAATTAAATGTACATAGGTAAGTTTATTCAATGTTATAATTAGTTTACAGATTAAAAGATTACATTTTATGATATGCTGTAGATTAATGAAATATTTTATTATTATATATTTTATGGGCAATAATTCACAGAATATAATTTTGATACTGAGAAAATATTTTATGTATTTTTATATGAATATTCATTTTTTTTTCGTAGTTTAAGTTTATATGAATTATTTTTTTTCTCAAGCCTATTTTTCAATGAAATGAAATATAATATAAGTAAAAAATTCTACTTGTTTGGAAAATATTGAGATTTTCATAATTAAAACTTAGAGATAAATTCATTATGAAAATATTTAAATTACGGATTTCAATAGAATGAACTTATAATAATACATGAACATATAATGAATAAAAAAAAAACTAAAATTTTCGCAGTAAAAAAAAACCGGAAATGGGGTCATAAAGAAAATAGGCCATCAGAATGAAAAAGAATAACAATAATAAAAGAACATGAAGCTGAATAAAAAATTAAAGATAGATAGATAGCATTTGATAATAAAAATAATTATATTATAAAATAGATGTATTAATATGATAAAATAAGAAGTAAATATATAATATGTTAATAATATATAGAGAACGACTAGGTCAAAATTTACATATCAAAATATAGTATTATAAAATATAAATATTGAAATGTTACTTTATATATATATATATATATATATATATATATATATATATATATATATATATATATATATATATATATATATATATATATATATATATATATATATATATAATTATTTTCAATGTTGATATGAATCTGAATCTGTAAATAATATGTAAACTTTTCGCGGTGAAACGTCGCACAAATTTTAATGATGTTCAATTATTCGTCGCGCACTCGACTTGACAACCGCTGTCTTGTAGCATAGAACGAATTGACACAAGATGTTGGCCTTCTTGCACACCTGACCTGACCCATATTTTTAGCCCGGCAGGCGTTTGTCGTGCCGGGGCCGCGGACAACGGGCGACTACATTATATTTACACGCGTTTCGGTCAACATTTACACGAATAATTTACCGCACATCATATATATATATATATATATATTTATATATTATTAATAATAAAATATTTATTTTTATTTATAAAATTTTTTATTATTATTTATAACATTTTTTCATAATTATATAATTATGAAAAAATGGTATATATATATATATATATATATATATATATATATATATATATATATTATATGAAAATAAGAATGAAAAAAAACAATATTTAAATGTCGAAAAAACAGATTGCCGACAATTTTTCGTTCTTACAAAGCAATTTATCCGCGAATAAATAATGGTTTTACTTCTTATCGCGAAGAATATTTAGCAAAACGATATATTGATAATTTGAGAAGATTTTTCTGGAAGGCTTCACTTTTAGATATACTGTTTTTAGTATAGATAAATATATATACATATATATATATATATATATATATATATATATATATATATATATATATATATATATATATATATATATGGTATATTAGCCAACTGTGATATAACAAAGAATATATACAGGGTAATAAAAATCGATTATTACTTAACCGCTATTAATTTCAAGATCAATAACTATTATGCTTTTACTAATGGCTATTTTCGTTTTTTTATATTATATATATTATTAAAATAATTATTTTTTGTTTGATAATAAAATTCGATTTTCAACTATAGTAGTATCAAAATAAAAATCAATTAAAATAAATCTATACAATCTAAGCTTTTTTTTGAGAGATGTTTCGCATTATCGTTTCATCCCTTATATATATATGGTATGTGTGTATTTTTTTATTTTATTCCTAAGGGAGACCATTATGAAAGCTTCGTCCTACGCAAGTTCAGCTGGCGCAGGACGTTACGTAAAGGATAAAAAAAACCGACGTCGCATAAATCGCAAGATATTTTCTCGTCGAGCTTTTCTTTCCTTCTTTGTTTTTTTTTCTGTCGTGTCGTTTTTCCGCGGCGGGCGAAACTTTGACATTTCTCGCGCGAAATTTTCACGGGCTCGATTTTTCCGCGCAGATAAGCGTCGAAATGTTCTGAATGTTCGCGATTACGATTAAAATCAACGGCAAATATCAATCTTGTCGGATGAAAAGAGACGAAAAATCGTTTCAGTCATTCGAGAAAATTCCGAACGATCCGGAAAAATGATGAGCTTTCCTCTAATTTTCTCTAAAATATTATTCTCTAATATTTTTTCTACTATTTTCAAGATTATAAACTATAAATTTATTAATTTAAATATAGTATAATAATTATTATTACACATAAAATTTAAAAAAATATATAGTTCTAAATAAATATGTACAAAAATAATTATCTAATGGGAATGTTTTTCTAATGCATAAAACAATAATAGTACAAGTAATAATTCAAATATCATAATGACTTTGCAGATATTAACATTACACAACATTTTTTAATATTATGAAAAGTAAAACACGGTTACAAAAGTTGAAGGTTAAGCTTTTCCAAAAAGAGCAAAGCTCGCTAAAATATAATTTTTAAAACGGTTCCGTATTGAGTTTTCTTTTATAACTGTATGAAAATATGAATATTTTTAATGTATTATCAAATTGAATATTTTCAATGAAATTTATATCGTAATGTAAATTAAAATTTTATATAGAATTTTGATTAATTCAAATGAATATCATGTATTTAATTTATTAATAATATTCTTTGAAGCGGTTAATTAGAGAAAAATGTTAAAATTATACATTCAATTTATGCAATATATACTGAATAAATATTTACATATAGAATTTTCAGTAACTCTTCTATGAATTTCATTGGAATTCAATGTTAAATTATCGGTGTCGGTTTAACATGTCTAAAACTGTACGTTTCCACACTATTGATTTTTTTGTGAAGCTTTTAAGCTCGGCTACGACGAAAAAAATAGCTGCTACAACCTTCGCTGGAAACGTTCAAAACAAAAAAAAATAAATAAAAAACTACACATATAAAAATTATTCGAGTCTATTTATGTCGGAAAAAATAGTTCGATGAATCAATTAAATCTACGCAACTCGAACAAATAATATACGAACGAAGAAAATGTACGCTTTTCCGAGTATCTTTCTCCGTTGCGGGAAGAATGGGAAAATTTTTTTTTTTTCCGTTTTTTTTAATACCGCTGACACTCTTTGCAAAAATATAAAATAAAAGAAATCGCCATTAAGAAAATGCGGCTCTTTTCGTGCAGCAAAATATTTTTTTTTAAATATTCCTACACGTTTCTTGTGAAAAGTCAACGTTTAGATAAAAAAGACGAAAGAGTACTTGTTTCGTAATAATGATGATTATTTATATGAATAAAAAATATTAATCCATTATATTTAAAAATATAAGAAAAAAAACATAATATTTTGACACATTATTATTGTCCTAAATATGAATTTCAAGTATATATAATATATGTATTATTCAGAATTTTAACTATTGTTACATAAAAGAAAATAATGTAACGTCTGATAAGGGTTTGGCAATATAAGAAGGAACATTTTCACTTTGAAACGGGTTTGAAGCAAACGAACAAAATAAATAAATAAAAAAAAAACGTTATTTTTTATTACAATAACACACACATCACAGTCAAAACTTGTAATGCAACTTTCAAAATTTAAAATATATTATATATTTTAAATCGATAAATAAATACAAAAAGTTCGAGAAGAAAAATCGTATTGATAAATATGTAAATTACATATCGGTAATTAATATCGGATTATTTATAATGTTAATTCACTCACGTGATGGGTGCGTTTTTAGGGGACGAGGATGAATAATAAGGGTGGAAACTGGGACGAGGGATGGATTTAAGTCGGCGATAATGCGTCGAATATAACGCACGAGTAAATTTGCTCACATTCGTAACATATATTATTATTATATTACACTGAATTCGGAAACTCGTACTCCTTGCTGCCCCCCCCCTGCTTTTTAGATATAAATAGCATATATATATATGGTATATATATATATATATATATATATATATATATATATATATATATGACACAATTGGATGTTCGTTTCATTTTCGACATATAAAGACCGGTGATATCACCACGATTTTAACATAGAAAAATATTATATATATATATATATATATATATATATATATATATATATATATAAAGATTAATATCACGGTAATTGCCGATATTCGAATGCTGCGTTTCGAACTCTAATAATATATGTCTAATAGTCGTTTTATGAAATGGAAAATTATATATATATATATATATATATATATATGTTTGTGTTTTTGTGTGCATTTAAATGTTACTAAGAATAAGCCGAATAATATTGAATGTATAGTATGAAATATATTGCCCGGTTAATTTATATAATTTCATATTGAAATGATGTTATTGTTATGAACGATAGAAATATATATTTTTTACATATATAATCAAATATAACGAAAATAGATTATACCTAAAATATAATTATTTGAAATTCATATAAAAAATTAAAAATTCGATGACAAAATTCAAGTACAAAGCAATCGATTAGATTTTATAGAAAAATATATTTATATTTTAAAATTAAAAAAAAAATAGTTAAAATTCGTTTTCACAATGAAATTCAACATAAAAATTTAGAATTTAAGAAAAGATGATAATTTTACCGATTTTTTTGATTGTTATACTAAAAAAATCATATTTATATTGTACAATAGCATTAAATGCTTCATCATATCAGAACAAAAAATATATATATATATATATATATATATATATATATAGTATGTACATTAAAGTGATGAATTCAAAAATTCCATTGTCTGTCATTCATTTTTCATTCAAAAAAAATCATCCGCATTTCTACACGATGGAACACACACACACACACATCATAATGCTAACAATAAAATTTCAATCAAAAATCACGACCGAAATAATTATGACATAATATCGTATCATAAACAATAAAGCGTAACGTTACGCCACTGCAATCCAATTACAAATGGCGGACGAGAAAACGTTTAATTTTCCGCCGACGGTCGTCTCGGGTTAGCTTTCATCAAATATATTATTATTATATTACACGTACGAAAGATAATTTCGCATGTAAAATACGGCGTGAATTATTATTATCCGTTAAACGGGCGGGGAAGTTTACATTTTCCGCATTTTCCGGACGGAATTTCCCCCTTTCGTCCCGCCTCGTCATTTGTTTACGTCTGTTCCCGTGTGACGAGACGCTTTTCCTAGCGGTGAAAATTCGCCGTTGAAAAGCGAAAGGAACGTTTTATTTTTATTCTTTTCTTCTTTGCAGCCGCGTGCCATTTTCATACGCCGAAATATGATACGAATAAAAAAAATAGGGGTAGCTTTTTAAAGTGCGCACTTCACGTTTCACCCTATGGAAATATTCAATCAAAAAGCGCCGAATCGACTGTTCGATGTTAGGGGTGTCATTCGATTATTTTACGAAGTCGAGGGTAAAATAAATTCATATAATCATCAGCCAATTTGTTCATTCATGTGTGATTTTATATAAAATAAATTTCAATATTTATATTATAAATGAAATTTTGTGGTATATTTGTGAGTGAATTAATTTTATAAAACATCAATAAAATAATTAAAATATGGTATTTTTTATTATTGAACGTCAAATTATTTAAAAATATTATAATATTCACTGAATAAACCAATGTGATGACAAAGTCGACCCGGATGCCCAAATTCGCAATACTTATATAATATATTTTAACTTTTCAGAGAGCATACTCCGGTCTGAAAGTCAACTGAAAATTGTCATTTTCGAATTGAAGGGGGTTGAATCAAAATGGCGCCTCATACGACCGCAATCGATAAAGAAAGTGGAGTGGTCTGTACACACACACACACACAAACGCGACATTTCCCAAGAGAAATGCTTGCTTTACCCTCACTTTATATACGAACAAACTTTATCCTATTCCGTAAATGCGAGAGTAAGAAAAAAGGAAAGGAAAACGGGAAAAACGGCAGGATCGTTTTACAATACGGAAAATGTATGAAAACGTTCGAAATCTGTCGTCGATCATTAACGAAACAAACCAGGTTTAGTTCAACTTTCAACGAATAAATACATGTTATATATATATATATATATATTTTCTTTATATATATATATATATATATATATATAAAGAAAAATAAATATCGTGTAACGCGTGTGTGTGTACATATTTGATGAAAATTTCCATGTTCTCTAGTGTTAAGCTCAAATATTAGGGCATAATTTTCCATTTTGCATCGATATTATTATATTATATTATATATATATATATATATATATATATATATATATATATATACGTGTTTGACTGATATAAAATTTGACTGATTTATAATTTAGATATTTAATTAAAACGATCATTGCTCTATTATATTTAAAAATATTAAATGATATTAATTATGACCGAATAATTGATACAATATTTTATCTAGATATAAATATTCAAATTAAATTGTTTTTTTTTATAGAAAAATATTTTTCCCTATTTTCACTCCCTCTTTTATTATATTTATATAGAAATATTGACGTCGCATTTACTATGTATGTTTTTTTATACACGAAAAACATATCAAAAATCAATTTACAACATCTTAAAACGTTTCCAGTGTAATACCCTCGAGCGCAGAATCCCACCTAATATATATATATATATATATATATATATATATATATATATATATATATATATATATATATATATATAAGGCTTTTCATGAGTGAAAAATATTTTTTTCATCCATATAGAATCAACTTTGAAATATGCACGGAGTTTTTCCAGCGCGCATGCGATTTAACCGGGACGCTCGACGCCCGAACGCGAAAAGGTTGACGACCCCCGAATTAAATTTTGTACGGTGTTCGTTTCTGAGAAATATACGTGCGCGTTTTATATTCGATACGAACGACATGTTTGAAATTGTTCGGCGATTTCGAGTTTTGACGTTACACATAAAATGCTTGAAAGCGGAATAATAATACGAAAAATAAAATAATAATAGTCTTTGGTATATATAATAAAACGTACTTTATATATGTACGTATATATATATATATATATATATATATATATATATATATATATATATATATATATATATATATAAAACAATTGTTCTGTAGGAAAAAAAAGTCGAAATATAATCCATTCTTTTTCGCTATTTTGCTATGAATTTGAATTTGAAATTGAAACATTCAAAATAAATTGAATGTATAATTCTTGTCGACAAACTCAGATAAACTCGCTTAAATAAATAATTTCATTATATTATAAATTATATTGTTCTTAAAATAGTAGAAATAAATTTACATATCTTTATTCGTGGTGAATACGGATACATTTTATCGATCACTTTTTCGCTCAGATAAAAATAAAAAATCCATAAAAATAAAACGATCTAAATATATTTCGACGAGAAATTTATTAAATATTACGCAGTGTTTAATCAAGAAATATATATATTTTAAATATTTTATATAATGAAAAAAAAATAATTTAAACAATTACGTCTAAAATTATAAATTCACTTACCAAAGTTTTACATGATAAGTTACAATATTGTAACCTCGAAACTTTGCTCATAATTTTAATTTCAAGTACGACGCTGTATTATTTTATATATATATATATATATATATATATATATATATATATATATATATATATATATATATATATATATATTAAGAGTTTCAAAGATATTTTTTTACACTTTTTTTTACTTGTTAACTTTAATTTTCATAATTCGGCTTTCGCTTTATTTGTGCGATGAAAATATTGGACCTTATAAAAATTTTGACGCTTTAATCGAAGGTTCTAATCCTACATGATCCTAATTTCGGTCATGCAGGATTACATAACTAACGTTCAAAATTTATATAACTAAAATTTTGTTCAACTTTATATTATTTATATAAATATAAATTAGCATTTTAATCAAGATATATATATATATATATATATATATATATATATATATATATATAAATAATTTTCTAGAAATATTCTTCTACATATTTGTATTATAAAAGTATGTAGATTATATTGATAAACAAAAAAAATATTAAAATCATATCTATAAACAAAAATCAATAATATAATGTATTGAAAGTATATATATAGAACATGTATAAAATTGTATTAACAGAAATTGGATTCAAAATGTAGAACTACCGTAATATTGATTTAAAAATAAAATAAATCAATATGAAATCAGAGAATTATTTTTATTCATATTGAATATCAAGCCAAACCTAATATTGAATTAAATTTTATAACATTGAACAAACTAATTGCGAAGTATTCAACGCTATCGATTTACAATATGTTTAATTTACCTTACGAAGTTCACGCAAAATTACATTCAATTCAACGTCAATATTAGAGATTCGATGCATTTTTTTTTCTTTTTTTTTTTAATTAAAAGATAGACGCCGCAGTCGATTCGTTCAATTCCGTCAATAGCGGCCCCGCAATGCGAGCGAATGCGGCTCTCTATGCTATGAAAATAAACGGAAAAGCGAGTTTTTAACACAATGCGCGTTTTCGATGTGCGCGAGGAGCTTTCGAGAAGTTCGAGCTTCGCGTCGAATTTTCCGAATCGACCCTTCTCAAATTTGTTAAATTGACGTTCATTAATCATCGTCGACGAATGTCAATGTTACCTTTTGGGAATCACGTGTTAAATAGACGATTTCAAAGTGCACGATTAACGATATTTACATAATTATATAAATATATATATATATATATATATAATTTTATATATATTAAATAATAATAATATATAAAAAAAACTTTTAAAATCAATTTAAGCTTTTCAATATTTATATTACAATAAACGACTGGATAAATTACGAATACTCGTAAATTAAATTATACGAAGTAAAAAAAAATATATATATATATTTGTTGAAATGAAAATGTATTATAATTTCGGGTTAATATGCGTTATACACGATTAAAATATGATTTATTAGAAAAGCTGCGTGAAATTATAAAAGAAAACGAAAAATACAGCGATATAAAATTAAAAATTTCAACATGTCAACCGAAAAATACGCAATATTAAATATATATATCACCATTATAACAACAATTACTACGGTCAAACACATTAAAATTATATACACACGCAAACGTGAAGATTTCCTTGTTTTTTTTTTTTTTTTTGTTCATTGTTAAACATTTATAATAGAGCCAACGTTTCAATAGTTTGACCCAGAACGGAAAAAAAATACAAGGAAAAACGTCTACGATATTCGTAGACGACTATATAACTTTTTGGTACGAATCCAACTGAAGCGTTACACAAATATACACAAACAAACTCACTCACACACACACACACACACATATATATATATATATATATATATATATATATATATATATATATATATATATATACATATATTCATACAATATAAAATGCGGATACACGCGTCGAAATTAATGGGCAGTTAAAGTCTTTCCTTGTTAAATATAATGCCCGAAGGAAAACAGCATCGTAAACTTCAATGGTCCCGCTTTTGATGTCGGAAAATTTGTCAAATCTTCATGATAAGAAGAGAACGAAACGGGCATCGAATTCGGGTCTTCTAGGTCATCGCGGTTGACTGAATTTCAACGGAAATTAACTTGAAAATTAATCGTTTTCATCTTGGCATTTTTTTTTTTCGTCGGAAAATCTGCACGTTTCGCAAAAGTTTTCCACGGCGTAGCTCTATGTATTTAAACGGATATATTTAAATAAATTATTGTAAAAGTAACATAACGCTATTGATTTATCTCAATAGATGGCGTTGTTTTAATATTTGCATATAAAAAGAATATAAAAGAATTATTCAAAATGGCGTCCCCGCATTGACCTTTTGAGTTCGCTGAATAGCCAGATGTCGCACGGAGTGAAATCAAGCGAATACGGTGATTGTGGAACGACACGAGTCGAATTTGACATGGTGCATTATCGTGATGAAGAAACCAAGAGTTGTTAAAACGCGTATTAATCGGAGATATTTAAACCAAACAGACATTTTTAAATAACAATTTCACCTTACTTTCAGATCACAGTAGTATATTAGATTTAATTTCAATGATATAACATTTTATATGTATAAGATATTAAAAATTTATTCTAAAAAAGTAGAAGTATGAGCATATGTATATATATATATATATATATATATATATATATATATATATGCATTACATTTTAATTGGAATTTAATCAAGTGAAACCATTAAGCGCATTCTCGGAACAAACAGTTTTTCCAGGAAAATTCCGCTAACGTACAACCAACAACCGCTAACGCGTGCACGTTGCGGAAAATCACCGAGAAAACTGGAAAATTTTATATATGCACGTACAAAATTCACATTTTTATATTTTCAACGATAATAAATAACACATATAAAAAAAATCTTTAAATTATATTATTTACAACAAACGATTTCGCGTATCAAACAAAACGACTGTTTTACATTGCTCTTAATTACTACGTGAAAGGTTCTATTCGTATGCGCAATTGTTTCATTGTCTCTGCGTTTATAGCCGAACGAGTTTCCTTAATTATTATATTTATACATATATATATATATATATATGTGTACATATATAGAGTATAATTTCATATGTGTTTCATGCTGAGGGTAAAATTAAATTTTACGATACCGAAAAAGTCCATTTTTATATATACGTAAAAGGCGACAGCTCAAGGGGGTTGTGTAAAGTTGAAAAAAAATATATATTAATTAAACGAAGACATCCATTAGTAGAAATAACCGTTAACGACATTGCCGTTATTACAACAAAAAAAATATATAACTATAACTATTTTATAATTCGTTCGAAGAAGACGGTCGAATTTTACGGTTAAAATTTCGTCAATTTTGTCGTACGATTATTATTATTTTCGGACCTTAAAAGGAGGTCAATAAGAGAGTAGAAATGGAGGGGATGGGTAGGTAGGAATAATTATACGCATCTGTTTTCGGTCGTTTCTAATTATTTTATACGTTTATTTTTTTTCTTTTATCGTTGTTCGTATGGTTTTATAGCGTCAAAGTTAAGTGCGCGCGGTTAATGCGATTGTTTACCCAAATTTAACAAAAATAATGATTACAGCAATTATTGCGAAAATAAAATTTTGATATCGTATCGATTATTATTATTTTACATCAGTTGTACAATTATCCGAATGTTAATTTTAATTATATAATAAAATTTATTCATCTATACTATCGTTAACGTTTAACGACATAGGAAAAAAATATTAGTAAGTATTGTTTTAGAATATATATATATAATAATTTGTGAAATAAAAAAAAATGTGACACGTGTTAACACACGAATATATTATATATAATAATAATAATAGTATATAAAATATATATACTGAAATTGAGTTATCTCCTATTTGGCAGGCAAAGGATTAATATAAGTAATTTCATTAAGAAAACAAAAAGGATATTGGAACTTCATTATGTTCAGAGCTCGTATAATAAAATTGAAAGAAATATATAAGCTAGAATTAGAAATTAAATATTCCGAATTTTATAAATAAATTTTTAATTCAATTTTCCTTTTTTCAGAACATAAATAAATGATTGAATATATTTTTTTAAGGAATCGATAATTTGAAAAAAATATTTGCTTTAGACTAAATCGTCGATGATGTAATATCATTAAATGTGGCTCAATGAACCTTTGATTTTAATTATTAACAAAAATACTTATATATATATAATATTGTGTTAAAAAAACGTCTTTAACGCATTCAAATAAAACGTTTATTTTTAATTATAATAATTATGAAGATCATATTTACAAAATAAAAAAAGACGTAATTTTTACTCTAAATCAATATTAATGGAACAAATAATCTAAAAATTTTCCATTGGATAATATAATATCATCATCAATTAAATATTACTAATATTAAATATAATATTTTTTCTAAGAAAAAATATAATATTATTCATTAGAAAATTTCAATTCATTGCCTTTAAATTTCATTAGACTGAATTAATAAATATTTAAAAGTCGATTTTATATATTGACAAGAATTATAATAATATAAAATGTATTATACTTCTTATATTATTTTCAAATATAATATTAAAAAATATTAACATAATCGTGAATAATATTAAATATACATATTAAAATTTATTATTAAATATACAAATATCTATTTTTGAAAATCGACAAGTCTTCCCACTTCTCTCGCTCACAGTCGAAAGTGTTCGTGTAAACACAAAGAGGCTTTCGCGCCATTTCTAGAAATAGGATACACGTCACACGCCAAAAGGGAACGATTCGAATTTCGGCCGATATCGTGATTTCAATTGACGTATTGGGTTCTCGACGCCGATATTGACTTTTAACCCACTTTTCTTACTCACCTCCCCCTCCTCCCCATCTTTCGCATTTCCCCTCTAATTCGCCCTAACCGAGCTTTTCCTTTTGCTCGCCCCTTATCGAAAGTATTAACTGACCGGATGTCGTATGTTGAAAATTAGCGTGGCAAAACTCGGTATTAATTAAAAATGTCACGGGACAAAATGACGTACAGCGGAGCAATCAGAACCAAAATGTGCCCGTTATATATTAATTTATTGCTTGTTCATCGCTTATTTTTGCCGAAAGCTCGTTTGAGACTAACGATATCGGATCGTTGAAAAGCTCCTATTACGTTTAGTAACTAAATTTCACGATTTATTCACATATTATGTATCGAATTTTTTTGAATATTATAAAATTATTAAAAATATTTTTTAGACAAAAACGGTATTTGAAATTCTTGATTAAATAAAAAAAAAGAGTAAACATTGACGCTGCTTAATGAGATGAGAATACTTAAAATTTTACTGAACTCGACGTGGAAGTTAATAATAAAAAAGAACACTTTCTTTTTGAGCGTGCATTAAAAATGTAAATTAAAATAATGTTGTACATAATTTTGACTGATAGAACTTTCTTTAATTAAAAAAATATAATTTGAAGTATATATTTTTAGATATTTGAAAAAGGAAAACGTTTAATTGTGATTTTAAGACAGTTCTCATAATTCGTATTAAATAATAGTTGTATTTAATATTCGTTAAATATTTTTGTGATGAACATTATATAAAAAAAATCATATGACAATTAGTCACATAAATAATAGTCAAATTATAGATAAGCGTTCAAGTTAGACACGTGGCTAAAAAAAAATGAACCGAATAGGAAAAATAGCCGTTATCTAGTTGCAAAATTACGTCTGTCACGCACCATATGGTAATTGATCGTTTAACCCTCGATTTTTCCGCAAAACACAAAAAAAATCGACCCAAAAGGGTGAAATCTCTAATGAAAAAAAAATTTTTTTTTTCTAAGATACTATCATCGCATAAAACAAAAAAAAATCGTTCAATAAAATAGCCGTAATCTCGGTGGAGGGGAGAGGTGAGGGTGTATAATAAAAATAAAATAAAGTGAAATATACGATCACGACATTGCGGTTTTTCTCGGGCGAGCGAATTTTCTTTTCTTTTTCCTACCCACGATGAACGAAGCTTACGAGTGCATTCGTTAAGAAATTTCACCTTTTTCCTTTGTGACGTCATTCGACTTAAACGCAAAACCATTTTCAACCTCAACATATACGCGCGCGCGCGTGTGTGTGTGTGCGCGCGTCATATTTTCGTTTTATTTTTTTTACAAATATACAAAATTTAATAATAGAAAAAAAATTTGGACGATATCTTTATATATATATATATATATATATATATATATATATATATATATATATATATATATATATATATATATTAACCTGAATTTATTAAATATTTTGGCTTTAGAACATTATTTAGTATTAAAAAAATATTTTTTAATATATTTTATTTTTATACATCATTCGTAATCATTTAATTTTGAATGTGTATAATTCAATATAAAAATTTGGGAACATGAATTAATATTTAGATTCCAAAAGACAAAAGTGCCTATAGATTATTATTTAAAAGATATTTATTTTCTTATAAAAAATAATTTTTATCATAAAATATTCGATATTTATAAAAAATTTACACATATAAATAATTTAAATAGCGATAAAAAATTAGATAAATTTAAAATATTTAAACCGAATAAAAGCTTCAAACGTTTCGTCTATTTAAAACGACATTACGAAAAGCTATCGTTTTTTTTTTTTTTAGAAAATGAAAAATTCTAAAAGGCGTCACAAGGAACAAAATTTGAATAAACATATGGAAAAATAGGAGAAATATATGTCAAAATATAGAAAAAAA
This sequence comes from Leptonema lineaticorne, assembly GCA_024500535.1. Lineage (NCBI taxonomy): Eukaryota > Metazoa > Arthropoda > Insecta > Trichoptera > Hydropsychidae > Leptonema > Leptonema lineaticorne. The sequence continues at coordinate 10,541,449 of JANIJI010000065.1, forward strand.
ATCCTATAAAATTGTCGTCAATATTGACAGCTGGGACGCGAATTTTCTATACGACGATTTTACGATGTCCCATGTTGCGCATTTTTTTTTATACGCCACAGCAGCCTTAAATTATTACGTAAATATTATTTTATTTATATTTTTAAATTGTAATTTTATTGACGTTTTATTTAAATAATTTATATTAATAAAAATATATTTTAAAAAAATATTATGCATTATGAAAAAAATTTTTTTTTTTTTATATAAAATTATTTTTATTCTAAAAATAATATTTTAACCATTAAACAATAATTTGATGTTGTTTGTATATAAAAAAATGTAAAATTTAATCAATGTAAAAGGTTTATCGACGTCTAAAAAGAAACGGGAATCTAATACATTATTTTCCCATAGGAATCTTAAGGTCATGACCCTTAGTTATAAAAAATATAACTGAAGAATCGAATTTTATTACTAATTTTTAGTATATAATTTGAAACTAGTCAAAATTTGGATATATATAGAATCTATGTATATATAAAACATTTTCATAAAAAAATATCTATTTTATACATAAAAGTAATATAATTAAATTAATAATTTTATAACAAAATCGAATTTGATTATGAATATATATATAACTATAAAATATATGATAAAGTATTCATTCAATAAAGAACTATGATAGAGTATTATTATAATAAGTACTATCGTCGTATTAAATTTCATTTCATTACGTAATTACTATTGCAATTTTTCATAATATTTTTCAATAAACATAAAATCCTAATATTTATTTAAAAAATATATTCATCGCAGTAATATTAGATGAACCGAAAAATTTGATAATGATTAAAAAAAATATTTCACTAAATATTCACTTTTCTTCATTAAAAAAAAATATAATAATAAATTGTCACAGATTAATAATTCTCTATATGTCATAAAAATATTTTTATGCAATACTGAAATTTATGATATTATAATTCTGCAATGCGTAACATATTATTAAATCACTTTTTTTTAATATATAGCATATAAAAAAACAACACTTATTATGCATCGATATATATATATATATATATATATATATATATATATATATATATATATATATTAATAATGCCGTGTTAGAGAAAATTTGCCGTCACGACTTTGAATCGGTGAAAAGAAACGACTGCACGCCATTATATTATAATAATAATAAAACCCCCCCCCCCGTTTTCTTTGCGCTCGACATAATTGACGAATATTATAAATAACGGAAGAACAGGTCAAAATTACCACCCCTCCCCCCGCGCGCTCGTTTATTGAGCGCGATCGATTTTTCCGGCGCGAATTTTCGCGCAATGTGGAAAAACGAATGGCGAAAAACCAACCTTTCGCTCGCTTAGCGCGATTCGAACTGATATTGTCGACGACTAGCGATCAATCCGCATTTTCCGACGACGGACGACCGGTTAATCCGAAGCGTTCGTAGATTACAAAACGTGTATATATTATATATGTATATATATATATATATATATATATATATATATATATATATAACGCGCACATATACCCAATATGAATAAAAATAATTAATATAACAAATTTAAACGATATAAATATTGAAATTTTTATTTCAGTTTTTCATTGAATTTTCAGTGAAAAATTGATTTTTATGCTTAAATATTCAAATATTACATAGATCGTAAAAATCTAATCATATCTAATAATATTGTAAATTTATTTAAAAAAAAAAACATCGTGTATAACGAGATTCAGCAGTATTTTCAGCAATCGTAAAATTTGTATTATTAAGAAAATGCGGACTTTTCAGTCGACGAAAGTACGAAAGCGCGGACAAGGACATTTCGTTCTTTTCGTGCTTTTTTTTAACCGGTCGCACTTTATGCTGTTTCTGTACGTGTTTTTCCTTTTTTTTCGATTTTCGTTTATATATATATATATATATATATATATATATTTATTTGAAAAACAAAAATCGTTTTTGTAGCTGAAAAAATTTCGGATCGATGAGCACGCGACCTCATGTACGTTTTATTTAATACACGACTTTGCCTGTTCGTCGGCCATTTGTATAATATAATGTACTTTGAAATTTTATACATATTCAAAGCCGAGTTTTATATTACGTGCAAAGTATATATATATATATATATATATATATATATATATATATATATATATATATATATATATATATATATATATATATTCAGGTGTCGGTATTTGTGTATATGTATACATGTAAATATCATATATTTGCTTTATATATATATATATATATATATGTGTGTGTGTGTGTGTGTGTGTGTGTGTGTGACTATAGATTTACCGTAGAGCTAATGAAGCTTAAGTTTCAAAATCCTATCTTTAAAGGGCAACCGTTTCACTAATGAGTTTAATATAATTTATATAGCGATATCAGTATTAAATATCATATTTGTTTTCACTTTTATATTACTATAAATTTTATTATATTTTTAACACTATCGATTAGTATTAGTCGTAATGAAATAATAAACCGAAAATAAAAAAAAAATCAATCGTTATAGCTGTAAATTGATGTTTCAATAAATTTAATTAAAAGAAAAACGTTCGAATATATAATATACGCGAAAAATGTTTGTAAAAAAAACTTTTAATATTATATAGTTCTTACTTCGGTTCATTTCCCACGATGATATTTTCCAAAATGGCGTCGTATGTTTCACTTACGCAATTGAAACTTGAAAGTGTTTACCGAACACACAAAACAAAATCGACGCTCGGGGTTAAGAAAAAGTTCAATAACACTGAAAATATCCGATACAATAATATTTTTTATAATTTTATATAAATATTTTACATATATATATTATTAAAAATTATATTATATAATACATTTTGATACAAAAAAAAGCAATCGTTTTGAAATATTTATATAGAAATAAGACATTTGAATCCACGTTATAATTATTATTAGTATTTTTAAAATAATTATTAATGTATATTTATATACGACTTATTGATATGTATATATATATACATGTAATAGGAGTCGATGCGTAAAATTTTAATATATAAAATCGGAAAAAATCGATTACGGAATGACGTACGAATTATACGTCACTATGACGTTAATATCTAACGGTTAACAGTTAACCGCAATAATACGCATAATAATCAAATTTAAAATTATTCTATTGCACCCTTAAAAAGAAAAATCTCAATTATATAATAGCCGACGAGCTTTTATTACGCAAGCATATCATTATATATATGTGTGTATATATAAATATATATATATATTATTTTAATTTTTTTTTCGTTATCTTGGCAAACAGTTGATGCGTCTGGTTAAACTCGTAATATATTTATATATATATATATATATATATATATATATATATATATATATATATATATATATACGTGTAACTTTGAGTGTTAATTATCGGGATTATTATCATTTAGCCATTAACTTATCAACGCTCCCGTTATCATCACGATATAAATATATGTATCTAATATTTATATATATATATATATATATATACGTATGTAATAACTATGTACTAGATAATAATAACGAGAGGATAATCCAGTACTCAAATATGCGGAAAATAATGACATCGTTTCGTGTTAAATCGAAAATTTGCGGTTTACTCTACGACGGTTCGTAGAGGTTAAGCCGTTCTTATATAACTGCTACACGAAATCGAAGAGATGAATATTTCGATTTTTTTTTTACATTTTCACCGTTTTATTCGTATTATTTTTATTTTTTTTTTAATTTATGCATGGTGTGTGTATGTTAAGTGAAAATATATAATGTATTGTTATGTAATTGATTCATTGTTCAATTATATATGTATATATACATATATATATATATATATATATATATATATATATATATATATATATATATATATTTATATTTATACATGTGTGTATGTACATTTCGATTTTCCGCATAGATTACACAATCCGACACATTGCTAAGCAACGCTAATAATATATAAAATATATTCACAATTTATTTACAAAATAATATTATTTATCTAAATTTATTTTTGTATATATACATACAGTAAATCGATCAATGAATATATATATATATATATATATATATATATATCATATAACAAATACAGATGAATAAATTTAGATAGCTATATTAAAACAAAGCACTTTTCCGAATGAACAACACTCGAAATCGGTCGCTCGGGTTAAAAAATCGAAAAATGGGGGGAGGCAATAGCGGCGCGCGCGCACAAATATTTTTCACAATTTATATATATATATATATATATATATATATATATATATATATATATATATATATATATATATATATATATATATATATATATATATATATATATATATATATATATAGATAGATAAAAATAAAATCACTCATTTTGTTCAAATCAAAATTTGACGTTTAAAAATAAATAAATAAATAATAATCACTTTTGGTTTCACTGAGTAGGGGGGGGTGCGGTCATGGTCGCGAAACGGCGATGTTGTGTGCGCGCTCGCCGCGTCATTCTTTAATATAACGGGTTGTCTTTTTTTTCTCAATATAATTATTATTATTATTATTATTATTGTTATAATTATTATTATAATTTCGGTGAATTTTTTTTTTCAGATGTGCGATGCTGACTTACCGATGATGGCGCCGATGCCCCCCTGTTCGCAGATTATTTATATATAAATATATATATATATATATATTATTTTTTTGCGGTATTTAAACGGCTATTGTTCGTTTTCAGCGTTAGGGGGGGTTGTCGTCGGTTTCGCGTGTCGTTCGCGTCGTGTGTGTGTCGGAGCGGCGTCGGGCTCACGGCATTTCCGGGCGGCCGCTCGCCCGGACAGTGTCGGTCGCGGGGCGGAGAGAGCGGAGCGCGGGGCGCGGCGCCGCGCGGGGTAGGGGGCAGAGTCGCGCGCCGACCCGCCCTGCGCGATCAATGAAAACCCGCCAATGCGCCGCTTCTGCGACTGGGGTTCGCGATATTTCATATTTTTACTCGTATACGCCGCCGTCCCCCCCTGACCTCGCGCCCCTCCATCCACCGTTTCGTTCCGCCCTTCGTAAACGACCGTTCGTCCCTCTGGCGGCCGCTTTACACATCTCGCGTTTAAAATACTTAATATAACCGAATATTAATTGTGGGTCACACTATTTAAAACAATAATAGTATTCAATATATTATATACATAGTAGCTAAATTCAAACTTATCAACTGGAAGCGTTATTGATTATCGAAAAATTGCACATTTCTTCTTCGCGCCGTCTCCTCGAGAAAGTTGGCGATCCACAACGACTAAAGAAACTTTCGATACGGCCATTCGAAAGATTTATATTGACGAACGGTTAAACCGACGACGAATCTTTTACATATATTATTAATCACTTTTAATTAAATTTAAACTGCACACCAACAACTTTATTAAACGTAACTGTATACAATTGAAAATAAAATTTATGCACAACAATAATTTTAAATAATTTTAAAGCACAACATCTCGGACCGCGGGCCTCGCGTTTGACATGCCCGATGTAGAACTTTAATTTAAAATAAAATATAAATAAATACGAAACTGAAAAATATAAAAACGTCTGAAAGCCTTCAAGATGTGATACAACCGGAGAATGATAAGAATATCTTGGACCGGTAAAGTAGATTTTGGAGACAGTTAGAAAAACTCCAAAAATACTAAAAACGGTTTAATTAACAAAAATGATAAATACAAGCTTTTCCAGATAATTTTGGAAAAAAATCAGAAGGAAGACGTTAAAAGCTTAAAGATTTTCGTTGTTGGTTCAACTATTCGTCAATAGAACTTTTTTAAAAGTTTCGTTAGTCGTATAGCCATTTCCTGGAGGAAATGGCTACACGAATATGATTTCCAGCATGTGGCTATCTCGGTTGGTTCGGAGAAAGTTTAAACGGAAAATTCAATTTTCGATTACTTTATGCAGCAATTGAGGCAATATATAAGTGATAACGTGACAAATATTGTCTTCCAAGGTATCAATCGTTTACGACTTATCAGCGTAACCCAGAGACTTTACATAGTATCTAATTAAAAGTAATAAAGTAAAGTAGAAAAGTAAGAAGTGTAAAATAACATCCTTTTAAATAAAAATAAGATTTTATTATCGCAAATTAGTTAGCAATCAAGTAAGCGCAAATCGAATTGCATTTTCAACTTTGCAATTTTGAAACTTTTTTGGTTCAAACTTAATAATATCTAAAAATATGAAATGATCGATATAACTTAATATACAGTTTTTTTAAAGAAAATTTCTGAAATGGCGGCAAAAACTTTTTTATTTGGATTTAGAAATTTGTTCAAAGATCACCAACCAAGAAACGGCTTGAAGAAAAAGGAGAAAATTCATTACGATTACAATTCAAATTCACCCTTCTGTATATTCATAATATAAAAATTGATATTGATATAGAAACGCATTAATTAGAAAAAATTATATATATGAACTAAAATAGAATTTGATATTAATAAAAGTTTTCTTTTTCATTATTAGTGGTGTACATATAGTGTGAATAATAAAATATAATTGTTAAAATATATTTTTTAATTTTTGATAACGAATTTGATATATGGTATATATAAAGATTTTTTGTAGTGCATACCCAATAATTTTATCCACATATATCATATATATATATTTATGTTGTACGAGTTTTTTTTTTTTGATAGATTATATATTATTTTATAGTATATTTTAGATATTAAGTTAACCAGCTTTTAAATATTAACGATTATAATGATCACCCTTAATCTTATCATAATTTGTATCATTATTCTTCGTTCAATTATCATTTATGAATCCATGAATGTAAAATATTTAATAAATAGCGAGTTCGACGACTCGCATCCGACCGGATAATTAATGCGGCAAAAAAAAAATGGAAACGTTTGACAAGCGCCGCTTTCCCGTTGCCGCTGAAAGGAAATTCTCTCGGCAGCTTTCGGTCGAAATCGCGAAAGCTCGGCAAAGTTCGTAGTCGTAGAGCTTCGGCTCGTTTCGTGCAAATGCGATATCGATACGGACACTGTTTAACTTTTTATGCGAATTATTAATAGCGGAACCGAATGTCGGCGACTGTTCGTCGTCGCTTTTCCATTTTCTTTTTCTTTTTTTGTTTTCTCACAATGCGGCCGCGTTTTTCCGACGCTTTTCCGCGAATTTTCAACGCCGTCGTCCGTTCCGTCTAGTCGGCCCGCTGAAGGACGAACGCTAGGAAAATATTCGCCTTTGTTTGGTCCGTTCGACGATAAAAACGACCCCCCAATTCCATGATATATCATGAGTTCATTTCGATACTTGAAAATTTGATCGTTAGATTTTCATTTGAAAAACTATTTTAACTAAAAATCATCATTTTTTTAAAATAAATTTAATATAATTTATAAATGAGTTTAAGATATATTTACATAAAAAAACAACAAAATTCTTCCATATATACAATTTTATTTTTATTTAATATATATTAAAAAATGTATTAAATTGAAAAAAAAAACATTGAAATAAAGATATAAAGTTTGAGTTCTATCTGCAAAGCAGTATAACTCTTTTTTTCAAAACTTTATTTTTCAACATTCATATTGAAATTTATATATATATACATATAAATAAATCATTTTAAATATTAGAAATTAATTACATAATATAGCAAATAAATGAAATTTATAAATATCTAAATTATTTTTTTAATTTAATTTAATTGGCTTAATTAAAAGATTACAAAAGTTCGAAATTTTTAAACGAGTTTTATTAAATGTAAAATTAAAATTTTTCCTGTTTTTTATTCCAAATCTAAAAATAACAAGTCTCGATTAAAATTCTGACTTCGGTTCTTCGAATATTACGACTTGACTATACGCAAAACTTATAAATGGGATTTATTCGGTTTACATATGAATTTAGGCATACAATAAAATAAAACTGTAAAAAGCAGAAAACGCTAAATCGTGGCTATTTTCTTTACTAGAGATAGCAATGTTAAGGGCAAATACGTGACTAAAAACACCAATATGTCAAAGGTCAGACTTGAATGTGAAAAATAAACACATTCTATTCCTGAAAATATATAGGATATCCTTGGAATGGAGTCATTCATGCATATTAAAACTTTACTTTATTATATTTGAAATGATTATGTAATGAATTAACATTATATATATATATATATATATATATATATATATATATATATATATATATATATATATATATATATAATAGAAAATTAAAATCTTAAAAATTATCAACTCCCTCATTCATTAAAATAGGAAGAAAATTTAAAACAATAAATATATGAAAATATGTCATCTTTATTGAATATTAGTAAAAATATAAAAACGTATACAAAATAAATAATATTTGTAAAAAATGACTTTAATTATACATACAACATTAGAATATTACACATAAAACAAGCACCATTTTTTTTGTACAAATAAATTAATTAATTATTGTCAATAACTTACCCATCCTTAAGAAAAATAATAATATAAATAATATATGAATATCAGTCGAAATTTTATTATTACAAAAATTCACAATTACGAATAATAATAATAATATATTAAGTTAAATAATTTTGTACGAGATCTAGAAGAGAACCGAGTTTGTCTTCGATATTCGGAGATGAATCGTTATTATCAATTAGATAGTCCCAATCTTCAACATCGTCCAAATCGCATTCAGATGGCACATCATCAACTCCAACTGTAAATATCCAACCGCGTTTTTTTCTCATTTCATCATTGGCATAGATTTTTACGGTTTTAATTTTCGATCCATAAGTTTCTTTAAACCATTTTAAATCAGTTTTTCTTCTAATATCACTAACGATCCATATTATAGTCGGTTTAGCTTAAATATTTCATTAATAATTAATATTTTATTTACATTTACATAAATTAATACAACAATACGATATAATATATAATAAATAGAATTATATATAGTTATAATTTACCATCATCACAAGCCAATCGGCAAAAACAGCCATAGTCTTTATCTCTCATATCTTCACTCCATTTAATCATTTCGAGTCTGTATATTTCTTTATATTCACCATCGCTTAAAAGTTTTGTCAAATCTAAATTTCGCGTTTTAGCCCAATGACTTTTGATAGGTTGTGATATTTTAATAATTTCACATAAATTCTCTCCTATTCTGTAAAACAAAAATAAATTTATACAATAAAAGAACCGAATGATGATTGAATGGATAATAATGATCGTCTAATATCTTACATAAATTAGTCTTCTATTTTAATAAATTGTGCTGTATTGATGTGTTGAAATAAATGTACGTAATATAAATGATGATAAAAATAAATTATAGTATTTTTTAACAAGTGTACAAATATTATTTTATGTCGTGTAATTTGACCGGAAATAAATACTTGTCATTGTGTTGGCTTACATTCTTAAATTATTGACACCATTTTAATATTGTATTATAATAATAAAAAAATATATATAAAAATAATATATTTATCAACTAACTGATAATGAGTTTGATTGAAAAAGCGGCATGTGCAAGTAACGCCAAACAATAAAGATAACTGTAAACATGTACATCGTTGAAAACATGTAAACCATCATAGACAACGGACCCGGATAATAAACTCTCAAATAATTGGAAAACGACGAGAGAGCCACGACTAATATCACAAGCACAAATAGAGTAAATTCCATCGTCTTCAATATTGATAATCTGCGTGTTGAAGAACAAAGAAAAAAATAAAATAAAATAAACTTAGAGCACGAATTAATATATTTGATTGTTAAGAATATTTTATACATCTGTTCTTCATACTAAATTAATACATTAAAAAAGAAAATAATGAATAGATAAATTATAATAAAAGACAAATTCAATTATTTATTTTACAATATTTTATTTTATATAATAAATTTCATAAAGTATTATTACTTTATTCGATTACTATTAATAAATTATTAAATATAAGGCCAATACTTTTAAATGCTCAAAATTTTTAATAAACATGAATTAAATTGTTAAAAAGTTTAATAATTTATCTACAAGTATAAGATAATTAAAAAAAAAAATAGTGCATTACATATAATTAATCGTTTTAATTATAGTATGATTATTATTACATACATATTTCTATAAATGTTAATTTAGAAATTAGAGTATTAAAGAAATTTGCATGTAACAATTTTCATTATTTATTTAAGTCTATATATTGTTATTGAAATATATTTTTTGTATCAAATTTTCACGTATATAAGACAAAAAGAAACTGCTACTTAAATATTTGAAATAATTATGAATATAAATACGTCTTAAAACACTATTTTGAACGATGATCGCGAATGGTGTCAAATTGTTAATTTCAGTGTGCGAGCGTAATTCAAATAAATAGATTTATACTAACATCGATTGCAATTTATCCGTTATGAAATCTTTGCCCGATTTACGTTTTCCACCGAATAAAAGTATCAAATAAGGATACATGACGGGCGAAAGGTGTATTTATATATATATTTCAAACTCGCGTCACTTCCGTGTCGACAAAAATGACATATTTGGCATAAAGACGATCTTTTTTATACTAATATTCGATCGTTAAATATTTATGAGGCGACATAAATAAATATACGATAAGGATTTTTCTTTAAACTATTGTCCGAACATTCTATTCAAAACGTATTTCTTATTTAATAAATAACAATGGTTATTTATTTAAATGAGTATTTGTAAATTTGACATTCTTATTTAAATGTTTCTTATAAATAAAATGAAAATTTTGTAACTAAAATTATTGGAACATTAAAGAAATTTTTCAATATAATTTGATAATAAGATTTATTAAAATGTTTATCAAATATATTTTTTATCATGTTTTCCAACAATGATTTCAAATAAAATAAATTATAAAGCTCTAAATGCGAATTATAAAACTAATATTTATATTATACTTGTTATAATTTTATTTTATTTTTTTGCTTTAAAATTTATGCATTCTTCATATTAAAAAGAATTTAAATTTATACGCAATATTTGTATTTAAATAAAAATATTTTAAATAAATTGGTAAAAGTATAAGGTCGTAATATGAGGTGTTAATTTTCGGCGTTTTGTTGTGAGAAGAAAGGAAGAGAGAAATGCGCATCAGGTGTTGAGTGTCAGTGTCGGCCGTCGTCGTTCGTCGAGTGTGATGCTTTCGAGGCTAGCGTGATGGAGACGACGCCCGGAGGAGCAGCAGGACAACGAGTCGTCCATCATTCGATACCGATCGACGTTCTCGACGATCTCAGCAGGTCTTTATGTGTTTTCAATTTTTTTTACATAACCTCAAACTTATCGTTTTATTGTTTTTAATGTATTCGTTTTTTTTTTGTCGACGTTTCTATAACCTTTAAAAATGTCATCGACTTTTTGTTTTGTCAATTATGTCATCTTTGTGTGATATTTGCATCAAGAATTAAAACACTGAAAACGCAACGTTTACGTTTCGTATAAGTTAGATTTTATATGCTAAAAATGTTTTTCGACTCTTCATAATATAATTTTTATTTTTATTATTTACAGTCGTTTCGTAATCAATATCCCGGAAGACGATAGAGCCGATTTAGTCAGAGTGTGCTTTCAAATTGAACTCGCTCACTGGTTTTATTTAGATTTTTATTGCCCCGATGAAACTTACAACGTACATCCTTGCGGAATGAAAGAGTTCGCAGCACATATATTTCAGGTATGTACTCGATTTATATATATATATATATATATATATATATATATATATATATATATATATATATATATTTATATAAATTTCTCGATTGTTTTTTTTTCTTATTTGTATCTCTTTTTACAGCATATTCCTTTTCTACAAAAACACAAGTCTAATTTAACCAATATACTCGATAATTGGAGGGAATATAAGCAATCTGTGCCAACGTACGGTGCTATTATTTTAAACGAGGATTTATCTCATGTTTTATTAGTGCAATCGTTTTTAACTAAAGCTTCGTGGGGCTTTCCCAAAGGAAAGGTAAACGAAGACGAAGAACCTTGGCTTTGCGCTTGTAGAGAGGTAAATAATTTTAGAAATTTCGCGATTCAAGCTATAACAAAAAATATTTTTGATTCAATTTCAATAATTTTTTATTAGGTTTTAGAAGAAACGGGATTCGATATAACGCCGCATATTAATAAAAATGATTTCATCGAATCGACCATACACGACCAACTCGTAAGACTTTATATAATAGGATACATTCCAAAAAATACTAAATTTCAACCGAGGTATTTTTTTTAAATTGAAATTATTAAATTTTTTTGTTGCTACTTTTTATTACAAAAATGATTTGTTGTAGAACTAGAAATGAAATAAAAGCTTGCGAATGGTTTCCTATTATGGATTTGCCTTCAAATAGAAAAGATGTAACACCAAAGATAAAAATGGGTGTCAATCCCAATGCATTTTTTATGGTTCTTCCATTTGTTAAAAGACTGAAGCGATGGGTTGCTGAAAAAACGCAAAAAGCTCATAGTAATTCTAAGAGAATGCGGCATAAGTCGATGGGTGACTTGGAAACGTCCACCAAGAAAAATTCCGCTAAAGGAATTTCACAAGGTTTTCAGAATGAAATACTTGAATATCAACAAAGTCAAATCTTTCAAACGAAAACTCCGCCAAATCCACCGAAGAATGCAAACAGTCAGGGTAAAAAAGAGAAGAAAAGTAATTTTAAACGAAAACTTTTTTCTAATAATGGGCAAACTAATCAACCAAACCATGTAACCGCTAAACAGATAACAGTTGAAAGCTTACAATGTGGATTTGATTTTATGGCAAAATCTTGGATGAACTTTAAATTCGATAAGAAGGCTATAATGGAAAGCATGTCATAGTTGCAATCCTTGTTTAAAAAAGTCCATTGTTTCCAATAATTAAGTGATGTGATTTATTTCTGAAATTTGATAACTCGTGTAAATTATACAACCTATGTAATGCATTTATCATTTGTTTTTCGTAGAGATTTTAAATCTATAGAGTTTATAATTAGTTACGTAGATACACTTCCATTAAAAATATTTTTATGAATATTGATTTTCTAGTATATTGACTTCATATTATCAGTATTAAAATTCCTATGGAAGGAATGAGATTTAATATTTTTACATACATATATTGTCTAAAAATTGTATGTAGATATACTGAATGAACAAAAATACATAAATGTCAATATTTGTCGTAAATGTTAAATATATGATGACACTTGTTTATATATTTATATCAAATGATTTTTGTATATAAAATATATCAATATCGAGATAAAATTAATCTTGTGATAATTTTAATTTTATTGAGTTAAATTAAATTAGAGATTTTTACAAGTGTTTATCCAATTATTGTAATATTTTATTAACTATCTCTTTCACATGTAATTATTTCACAAAATTGATATTCGTTTACATTTAACAAATGTATTATGATGTATTTTAATAGAAAACTTAATAGTGTTCATGTTTGTAATTTGTTGTATTTACATCATACATAAAAAAAAAATAGTGCAAATTTTTTAAATTTCTAATATTTTATAGGCGCAAATAAATTTTTATATTAAACAATTTTATTGATGCAAAATTTATACATTTATAATATTGTGATATTAACTCTTTACAGTCTTACGTATATTTATTTTGTATTATGATTTTTAGCTCGAGTTCCATACATATTAAATGTCAATCTATTATAATGACTACACTTATAAGTAATTATATATAATTTAATTTTATCAAAGTACATTGTGTTGTTATAATGTGAAAAATAATAATAATTTGCTATTATATTATGAACTTTTAAGAATGTTAGCAGTATATTTCAATATTTTTAAAATAGAGCGGAATAAATTTTACAAAATTATCAATGACTGAAACGGGGTTAATATGATTTTATTACTTAATGTTTCTTAATTATTATTACAGTTTATTTGTGACATGTGTTATGGCTTCATATGAAATCGAAATTATCAATTAATTATAATAGTACAGAACTGAATATAATACTATTCTATTGTGATTATAATTTTAGTTTTTTTTTAAATATATCATTATTGTGTTAGTTTAGTCACTTGTTTTTCAAGATAAATTTGTGTTCATTATTTATTTAAACATTTTGCAAAATATACGTTAAATATTATATATTTTTTCTATATTATATAAATTTACTTTTGTAAAATTAGTTATTGGCCAACATTTAAATTGTGTTTACTGAACTACTAATGAATTATTAATCTTTAAGATTTTAATTATTACAAATTTGTATTTTTTTTTATTAAATATGTTTTAATTAGTTTTAATCAGAATATATCGTATTAATGATGTTGAGATATCGAATGAAAGATGTGTTCGTTTTTTTTTAAGATAAATAAAACACACGCATACTTACATTTTGGTGTCGTATAACAAAATTGACTGAAATTTATCAGATCAAGCCATAATGCATGTAAAGAGAAATATGTCAATCATATATATTTGAAAATGTTTAAATATTATGATGCACTTCATTGATTTGCGCACTAATATCATCAAATTATTTTATGCACATCATTATTGAATATGTATATTTTTTTTCCCTAAAAATACCATGGAAATAATGTTTTTATATGCATTTTCAATCATCGTAGAGAAAAAAATAAATTTTACTGTTTTATTAAATTTGACTATTTTTGTGCAAGAATAAAGCTTTAATTCTGCTGAAAAAAAAATTATTTTTTTGATTAATTTAACACGATTTTTAATGTAAATCAAAAATATTTATTTATACATATACATATATATCGCACAATTTATCACAATTTCAAAAAAAAAACATACACTAAAGTTATAACACACGAAAATACAGTTCTGTCTTTTTTTATATTTCATACATCTATTAGGAATAATTAAATTACAGTTCGATTTATTTTTATTCATTAAGGAGAATTATTACAAGTGGCAACATACGTATTATATTATATATAAATATTCCTATAATACAAAAAAATATAAATATATATATATATATAGAAGAAAATCAATAAAATTTTGTGACTAATATAATATATAAACAGAATTGATACGTGTAAAATATAAAAGAATACGACCTACAGAATACAATATTTGCGAATATAAAAATTAATAAAAAATGATCATATCATTTATTCTTCTCGCATACAAATCATACATTCCATTATAAACTTCTTTTATTCCAGAAGGCATTTATTTATATAAAAACAAAATAATACATATATATTATTTATTCGCATATCACATTTAAATAGTTATTATATATATATATATATATATATATATATATATATATATATATATATATATAAATTATTTTCTTATACGTATGTTTAGTGCATTTTTGTTAAACTGAATATGCGCAGTCGCGTCACTAGGGAATTGTGTAATGTGCAAACCGCATCATGCAATTTAATCAAATTTCTATAATACATACATTAGTTCTGTTTTAGGCCACATATTATTGACTAATGATTGAAATTATATAAATACGTAAAATGGTACTACTTCATTTCGCTATATGAGTTTATTAATATTAAATTTATTATAATTTTAAGGACCCCCTAGTGATGCTACTGTAATATTGTTATATATTTATATAGGTAATATGTATATTAGAAAGATTCAGATATTGACATACACATTATATTATATTTTATTAAATAAAAAAATGATATTAAAATATGTATAATTAGCACTACAGTAAATAATGATTTGAATTTTGACACGCGAGATTCTTCATTAGACAATTTTAAAGAATTAGTTAAATTTCAAGTTTTTTTTTATATATATATGCATATAAAAATTACGTCCAATGAATGAGTTGAAAATACTGCAACATTATTGAGCTTCATTAAGTCTGTAAAGTCAATTTTATAATCACGTATTAATTTCATATTAATTGTGATAATACGCGTACTTTAAAATTATATATGAAAATAATATCACAAAAATAATATAATTAATAATATATGTAATGTTAAATGAAACTATATTGAATAGTAAATTATTGTGGTTCGGAATCAGTTTTCACAATTAAAAAATGCATAACATTTACATATTGTAACGACTATATTAATTACATCAAATATTTTAATTTTATATTGTGAACAATATTGTCCAATTCATTATATATTTATATATATATTTTTTTAACATTTGTGTATTATTTACAGTTGAGCACGTAAAACTCGCATATATAAAAGAAAAACATTTCAAAGCTAACTTTTTAGAATTATCTATATATAGGTACCTGTATATATTAAATATTAGCTAATTTATTCGATTATTCTTCCACTAGTCTAACGGGTCGATTTCTGGACGCCGTTCTTCTTTTCATACATACATAAACGCCACCTATCACCAATAACAGTACCGGTATTCCTAATCCAATGCTTAAGATTAGGATTACAAAAAGAGAAAATCCTTCCAGTGGAGGATTACCATATCCAACAGTGAACGCCCTAAAATCGTTAAAATAGATTTCTTATGTTATTTAAAAAAAAAATAATAGGTAAAAGTTGAAAATAGAAATTATAATAATTTACCACACTGTATAATTGGTTCTTTTGAAAAATCCGTCCTGTCTACTACCAAACGTAACAATGGTACTTTCGCTATTAACGGTGAAATTTTTGCCTACGGAGTCGAAAAATATGTTCGCCGTTGATTTTCTAGGCAACATTGTATCTGTTAGTTCACCGGTATTGACTCCGATTGAAGAAGCCACATCTCTATATTGCTGATTATAAGAAACCGGTCTGTATTGTAAAAATCCTCCATCGCCTTTTGCTAATGTTTCTGGCGATATAATTTCAATTATCTAAAAAAAAATAGTATTTGTTATATAAAAAAACGACCTTTGCTTTATAAAAAAAAACATTAAAACATGACGCATGCTAAAACTATGATAAATGTATACAAATATTTTTTAATAGAAATAATGAATAACGGTTCTTTAACATTGTCAAAAAGACATTCTTTAGTTCGATAAACGTGGAATGCATATTTTAAATAAAGAAAAATTAACTACCTCAAATACTCCGGGCGTGTGTTCATCGTCTAGACCCTTTCTGATGCTAAGTATGAATTTTTGGTCAGTTTTTTCAGTACTAATTAAAATCAATTCTATAGCAAATCTAGAATTGTTGAATTCACTGGACACAGTGATATTTTCCAAAATGATGTCGATCAATGAAGTATTTCCGGAATGTATTAAATGTGGTAAATCGAATGCATATGTGGTGAACGGAAGTATATCAAGCTAAAATAATTAAATTTAATGATATACATTTATATATATATTAATGTGTATTTATTATATTTTTATAGACTAACTTTTATTGACATATCTCCCTTTCTTTGTTGTTTTCCTTTACCGATGGAATGTGTAACGATATTTAACATAACTTCTCCTTCTTCTTGTATCACCTGAGCTCTTTCCCAATTAATATCGGCGCAATTAAATTCTGTATGATTATGTTTAGACTGATCAAATATAGCTGTATCGTTCACATCGTCAAATTCCCATATCTACAGAACAAAATATAATTATTATTATAGTGCGGACGTAAATTTATCAATTATATAAATCGAAATCGTTGATATATATATATATATATATATATATATTATATATATATATATATATATATATATATATATATATATATATATATATATATATATATATATATATATATACCCTGTTTATAACAAGTCCAAAACTATATTTTGGCGATTCTGAGAATTTGAATGCATATGGTTTGTCTTGATCTGTCCAACTGATATCAAGTGTAACATTGGGTTTAGTGATTGCAAATAATATTGTCGGTGCTCCGTTTGTGAAATCCCAAATATTATGTATTACATCAATATCACTTATCGACTGTGTGTACATCAATGTCACATTAGTTGTTTTACAGCCTGGATTAATTACCGATATTAGCTGCAAATAATAAAAAAAATATTACTTTTTATACGAGTTTTTATGCGGTATGAGAAACACGCCCATCTATTTAATTATGTTGAACGATTATATTACTTTTATATTTAATGTATAATATAAAACCTTGTATATAGTAAACAGGTATTATTTTCATGGTTCAGACGCGGCAACAAGCTATTATATATATTTTTTTTTATGAAACATAATAAATGTTTTTTTTTATATACTACAAATAAAAGATATATTGCAAAAAAAAACGATACATTAATAGCAAATAAAATACAATCGTTACCAGCTGAAGATTGAACATTGATTTATGAAATAAACGTATTTAAACATCGGTACTTTCTGATTTTAAATGAATAATAAAAAAAAATAAAAAAATATAATTCTTAATGTCTTATTTATAATATTTTCTTAAGACTTAACAATTCAATGAGACTTTTCAGTTTGAAGATTTTTAAGAATATTAAAAGTGAATAAAAAAATAGTGAAATATTTAGAAATAAATGTGACAGTTTTGCCATATTTGTTTAATCAATATTAGAATATAAAATATGGATTGAAACTAATTATTTGTGTAATTTTCTATTATTATAATTAATTCAATAAAAAAAGAGATTGCCTTTGTTTTATATTGACATACATTCGTCAGTATCAATAATAAAAACAAACTTTATCGCTTTATTATATATATTATTATAATTTATTTAACATGGAATTAAAATAACAGTAAATTCGTGAAATTCTATTATCTATATATGCGCGAAACAACAAATAGTACATGTATCAGTACAATGGAAAATTTGATTATAATTACAAATATTAAATATATATATTTTGTATGTATTTGTTATTCAGAAATAAATAATGTGACATGATAAATTTAATTATATAGAAACTATTTAAAAATAAATATAAATAATAATAAAAAAAATCAAGTAAATCTGTAATTTCTAATTTCTTAAAATTTTTATATAGTTTATTGTTTTTAAAATAAGTAAATAAATAAAATTAGTTCAGCGTTATCATTGTTGATAATTGTATTATACGGTAATTTCAATGTGAAATCTTGCATATATTAATAATTAATAACTCGATAATAAATAAAGTAAGTAAAAAAGATTTAGCATATTAACTAAAGAATCGATTAAATGTAATATAAAATTGAATTATATTATAGTTTCATAATGTCAAGTAACTATATTCAGTAGTGTGGTAGGAATATTAGAAATATCTGAAAATATGAATTGTAAGAGTTCTTTGTCTGTGATTTATATCAATATTGTGAACAAAGACGTATTGAACAATTGATATGCGGGTGCAATTGAAACTATTTAATTGACGACATACGCGAACAATAAACATATAGACATGACTCACCGTTAAAATATTAGAACATAAAAAAAGAATGAGAGTGAGGGAATATATAAAAAAAAAATGAGTACCTTTCTATCATATGCTGTCACTGATCCATCGGCGATGCAAATCGATATCAAATTCAAAATCGATAAAGCCAATACGGAATAAAAAGACAACGTTACAGTTGTCATTTTTCTTTTTATTTTTATATTTTTTACTAAAAAAATAAATATTATTATTCCGCAAAAGACGAAGAAAATGATTAAAAACGGACAAGACTTGACAACCGAGAACACGACTGACACTGACAGCAACAATATCGCTCTACGAATCGATCGTAACGCGCACATTTACGACCAGCTCCTCTTTTGCGCCCCAATGTGAATAATTTATTGGGTCGCTTCGACGTTTCTCAAATGTCAACTCTTTTTTTTTTGTTTTTGTCTATATTTTTGCAATCGTTTCTATAATTTACGTATAATTAATATATATTTTATTACTGATGGATATATTGATTTTAATCTAATTAATTATATACATTTTTTTTCATATTTATAAAATTGTAATAAAAAATATTTTCTATTATTACAAAAATATCTAAACATATTAATCTATAATCGTAGCTTATTATATGCTAAATATATATATATATATATATATATATATATATATATATATATATATATATATATATATTATAAATAATCATTATTCTTCATTTGTTCTCTTTTTTTTATTACTACAATATATTCATTGTTTATTATTTGAAATATATTTTTAAATCTTACATATTATAATATTGTAATTCATTCAACAATATTAATCTCAAGAAGACCTTTATAAATTTTATAATAGTGAAGTTCAGTATTTTATTTATTTTCAAATAACATATTCTTGAACTGATTTAGAGATTAAGTATATTTTAAAATATGTATTTTATTTCAATGGTTCTAATTGAAATGTTAATTGGTAGATGATATCACTTATTTTAAGATATGATAATAATAAAAATTTAAATAATTTACTAAAAATAACAATTGGTTTTATATGATATATTTTTTAATATAATATATTTATGGAGAGGGTGTAAACATTAATTAAAATTATTTTCTTAATATTTTTTATTATACATTTTTATATATATTTAAAATAATTATTTTTATTAAAAAAATATTTCTTTTAATTTAAAAAAATATATATGTAATGTATTGATATTTAATAATATAGCAACACTATCATTAGTATATATGTAATTGATAATATATTTATAAAATTTCTTTACTATTAAAGTTACTGTTTTACTACTGAAGTTACGACTAAACCATTTTATAATTTTGTAGAATAATATAAGAGGTATTTATAGAATTACATATTTTATATTTTCAAACTGTGATTTTGCAGTTACAGTTGTTTCCCAATAATAATGTATTAATAACGTAATTAAACCTATACATCTCGTCACGACCGTAAAAGTATATATATATAAATTTTTAATGATGCTGAAAAAATAAATGGAGTAGAAAAATTGAAAACCATGAAACTATTGATTGTTCTGAAATAATGTGTTTGGAAGCAATCTATTCTTAGTATCGATCGTACATCGCAATTACAGTGATTAATGTGTGTTTTAAAGTAAAGAAAGTTACTTAAAAATATTAATTTACATGCAATAAAATACAACATATGTAGGGTGGCATGTGATGTATATGATTTACATATCAATTAATATTATAAAATTTAAGATACATAATGAATTATTCAATATGATCACGATTAAAAATAATTTATATAAATATATAATCGTTTGAGTTGTCTGATTTAATATTCATAGTACATAAAGGAAATGTAGTTTTTTTGAAGAATTATTATATTTTATTTTGCAATATCGATTATGGACTTGAAAAGACATCGAAAAGTCATTGTATATATGTAAAAAAGAAATATTTTTCGCCATGAATATATTTCCGGAAATATATTCTAACCATTGATGTGGAATAAAGAAAGTTTTTTCGTTGAAATATCTAACATGATATTGCAGAAAATTGCTTCAATTTTTTGAATTGTTTATTTTTGGAAATATAAAAATTTATTTGATTTTTTTATAAAAATCTTATAATTTTAATCAAAAAAATTATTATAATCACCGAACATCTAATTTATTCTTATAATTGATTTCTTGATATATTTTAAAATTATTCTGAATGTTTTATATTGTGTTTGTTTTGTATAATTAATGATGAAATCAAAACACAATTAATATTTTATTAGTCGCCATTTCATCTAAGCACAAACTGTTTGAACTCTATAAATTTGTATAATGAAAAAAAAATGTTATTAAAATGTAAATTCAAAAACATGAAATATTTATGAATTTGAGAAACGTTCATATAACGTAAGGCAAAATTATTGATTATGATAAACGTTATAGAAAAGTTTATAGGAGGAGTAGCTCAACATAGTCGTCAGAAATAACAGTAACAATAAACGAGACCACAATAAAAATAGCAGAAAGTAGACACGATATTCAGCAATTTTTATATAACATGCATAAATTTACCATATCGACATTTTTAATTTTTATTCAATATATATATATATATATATATATATATATATATATATATATATTGTCTTTATACGAAATGCTGATTAGGTTAATTTTCGATAGATATCTCGTGTAAATATTAATTTTTCTGTTGAAACGATATGCTAATGAATGTTTTTTTTTTCAGATATATGGAGCATGACTGATAAGGTAAAAGTTTTCACGTTTTACAAATTCTTAACCGTGCATAATATATTGTTTGAGAGGACAGTAATTCAGTTAATAAAGTGGACTTTTTTTATTATTAAGTTGAAAATATAATATTTCCTATAGAATTTATGAGAAGATGGACTTGCAATAAATTGAGATGAAATGAGAAAGTAACAAATTTAATCTATATATATATATATATATATATATATATATATATATATATATATATATATATATATATATATATATATAACAAGCAATTTATCTATTGATGTCAATTGGCAGAAATATAATTTATATATTGTTAGCTTCAATGGCGATTTTAACTCAATTGATCTATAAATAAATTAAATATAAGTGAATATATGAAATTAATGCAAGGTGATTAACCTTTATGTTCATAATTGAAATTTGTTTTTAATATATATATACACGTGTCCATATATATATATATGTGTGTGTGTGTGTGTGTCTTCAGGATAAGAAATATAATTCATATTTGAATATCAAATTATATACATATATTATTTTTAATGAACTTTCATAATTAGAGTGTTAATTATGTATTTTATACAAATATGTAAAATTTCATCGACACAAATTAGTCCATATATTATAATTACTTCATCTTTTGTTTACATTATGAAAAAAGATTTTCAATTAGTTGTTGAATATATAAATCGGTGATTTAATTGCATAATTTGTCTATAACATATGCAAAAGTATGCATAGTTGACTTTCTATGATGCAAATATAGTAGCAAATTAACTGCGACCGATGCAGTCTGCAAAAGCGTTCTTTCTATTTCTTCAAAATAGTTAAGATGGCCGCCTAAATAAGTGGAGCAGTCTATTTCGTCTAGATATTTCATATGCATTCAGTATATATTAAATGGATGTTTTGTCGGATTACATTAAACGGATTTATTTCGACAACGAAAGGGTGAAATAAAATAAAAAAAATAAAAAAATGTGGGGAAAATTTGCATAAAATGTTAATGCGTTAAACAGAACGCCCGTTATGAGTCGTTAATGTTCGCGGACATTACGAGCACCTTTGTAATTTATATTGAGCTTTTTTGGCTGTTGTGTAATGTTTTTTTTCTATTTATTTGTTTGTTTTGTGCGTGTGTGTGTGTTAATGTTTTATATTTGTGTGTTTTTGCGCTCGTGCGTTTCGCTGTAATGATGCTATTATATCATACAAAGTCGGTCGA
Organism: Leptonema lineaticorne; assembly: GCA_024500535.1. NCBI lineage: Eukaryota > Metazoa > Arthropoda > Insecta > Trichoptera > Hydropsychidae > Leptonema > Leptonema lineaticorne. The sequence goes on from JANIJI010000065.1 coordinate 10,564,811, forward strand.
TCGATAGAATTTCATAAAAGAATTATTATTTTTATTATTTTTTTCTTATATATAAATATATTTTTTTTTAGATTTATTTTTGTGTATTAATTCATATCATGGTCGTAGTGAGAATATTTTCAAGGTTAATTTATATTGATAATAAAAAAAATAGTAATAAATGGGGGGAAGATATCCTATGAAAATTATCGATTATATAATTGAAGTAGAAACCTTTCGAAATTATGAATTTAATAAATGAAAATTATTCTAAAATTAATTAACCGTATAGTATTTTCATTATATAATATTGAATGTTTATTTTCCGATGAAGGGTTGAGCTTATGTTGATCCCATAATATACGATAATTACTTTAATGACTTGTTTATGAATACATAACGTTATTATTTTTATCTCTATATAAAGTGAAATATCGTTCGAGAAAAAAAAATATAAAAATATACAATGTTTTTAAATATAATCTTTATAAATATATTTACGAAAATATACTAAACAATTTTTTAATAGTAATATTTTTTTTTAATGAAAATATTATTAATTTTAGTAAAATATGATAAAAATTATAAATGATAAATGCATCACAGATTTATCACATCCGATTTATTATCATTATATTTAAATATTTTTTTCAAGCTTATAAGATAAAAAATATTCAAATTATATATTAAAAACGTTAAAAAAACTGTTTGATAGAAATGGTTTATTGTCAATTGTTATCAAGAATCGAAGTCTTAAAAATGATAATACTCTTTTTCTTTCAAGTTATAAATATAAAATTGTACTCTAAATTTTCACCTCGGAAGCCTTCTGTACTTCAAAATGGAAATTTTATTTAAATCGACGCTTAAGCATTCGTAACAATTATCTAAAATTCTGACGAAATTTTTAGCGCTGAAAATAATGACGCCGTTCTGAAAGTAGAGATAATTCGAAAGGAATATTATGATAAGCAAAATTTTACGTAAATTATACAGCTTTAAATATTATTTAGCGACTTTTGATGTATAGAAGAGGCTCATTGATATTATAAATAAAATAAATTCATTATTATATTTAAAGTATTATAAAATACCTTTTATTTTAATTAGAAAATAAATTCAATTTTTTTAGATAAAATATTATATAAAATTATTTTATAATCAAATTGAAAATTTATATACCGACGGTTGGAAACATTAATCATATCATCGTTGAGGATGTATTACATCAGAAAATAGCTTAAATAATCAAAATCCATATTGTTAACGATACAAACGAGCTTTTTTTTCATCATGTACTTTAAGCGGCACATCTAATAATAGGGATAATCGATTTCGGGTCGATCATGGCCGTAATGTTGTGTTTTATTATCCGTTTTATGAGAATAAATGGAACATTGTAGACGTTCGATGTGCGCATTCATAAACGCCATGATTGATTAGGTTCAACTGTAACGCGAAATGCGATAGCTCGTGAAAAATTCACGCCCGCAAAAGATTAGTTTGTGCAGAAAGTGTTTTTGACGTTTAGAAAGATTGCGGTAGACATTTTGAGACGGGGGTTAAACTGTTTCGCGCGGCAGCCGCGCGATGTCGCCACCTACTACTGTGCAAATAATGGATACAATTCAACCCCTATAAGACGTACTTTTATAATATATATATTTTCAAAATGTAATTTAAAAATGATTAATTCGTATCCATATCCTGTCATATATTTTTAAGATTAACGTTCACTATAAAACGACGACAAGAATTACCTAAAATTTTCATCTCTTTAGTCTTTATAATTGTATTATCAATAATATTTATTATCGTTTTTTTTTTTGTTTATATTAAAATGAAAGATAAAATATTTTTGGAAAAAAAAAATATATAAAATGCATTTGTACAGTTAAACACATAAACTGCTGTTGTTTTTAAGTTTCAGTTCGGACAGAATTAAAAAAAAAGGCACATCGGGCGACCATTTTAAAACTTGGCACGACCATGTTGTTCGTATTTTTTGAAAGATTAAAAAAAATATCATCGTCTGCTGTGTTGAGAATTTTTAAATCATATATTAGCGCTAAAATATAGATAAAATAAATTATGATCGATTTAAAAAGTTCTTTATGATCGTTTAAAATAAAAAATTTATACAATATAAGCAAAAATTTAAAAGTTTTTATATTGTAAATATTTATTTACTATATATGTATTATATTTGTAAATTATGATTAGGCAGATATTTGTATATAATTTATACTTTACATATCAAATTTTATTTCTGTGGTTTCTCTCAATAATCTGTATAATAGATCAACACATTATTCGTAAAAATATTGTAATTATATATAAAAAGTTTTTCATTATTGCACAGACAATATATAATGGAATGAGAAAATCGACTAAGTGGACCGAAAAACTTTCAAAGTGTCTTAAGAAAACGAAAGTCTTCAAACATCCATATCTTCTGCGGAATTGTTTCAAAGTAAATATATAAACATTTCAATACTCTGAACGGAGAAAAATAGAGTCGAAAACTTCTTTTTTTTTTCGTTTTCTTTTTCTTCGGAGGCTGCGTCGCGTTCATAAGGATATATTTTATGTCGCGAAAGATCGTCGAAAGTGTATACGCGTCGCCATTAATCGATTTTATGAAGACAGAGTGCTTTTCACGACGACGTATAAGCGGACGCTTAAAAGTACCGATATTAACGTCGAAATTGTTCGATATTAAGGCGTCGGAAAAGTAAACGTCGAATCGTTCGTATTTTATCCGTTTTAAGCATTCGGTCTATAAAAATATATATACATATATATATATATATATATATATATATATATATATATATATATATATATATATATATTATCAATTTTCAACCGTTTTTACGAAATTTTGATAAAGAAAAGCAATATTTTATAAACGTTTTTTTAACAGCGTATTTTATTCTTAAGATTGTTGATTGCAGTATATATATATTTTTTTGTCTATAAATGTATCCTTGATGTGTGTTTTTTTATTTACATTTAGAATATCTAAAAAATTTTCATTTTATATATAATAATAAAAATATATTTTGATATATATATAAAAACCATTAAATTTTTCACATTTTATATATAATAAAAAATAGATGAAAACTTTTGAAATTATTTAAATATACTAAAGACTAAATAAAAATATATCCTTTTTGTGTTTATTCTATTATATTTTGATTTGAATATTTTATTATAATAGTTTGTATTATTTCGTTGGGAAAATGTAGTCCTAAAAAGAAATGTTTCATATTTTAAGATCACAGATAGAAATTATTTTTTTTTAAGTTTATACGACGTTGAAATGATTGCAATTTTAAATATTCATATTTTGATTTCTAAACTGACAGATAAAGCTTTAAATCTGTAAAAATCTTCACATTGATATCTATATTATTTATTCAAAATGTTTTATCGTTTCAATTTTTATAATGAATTATATATATATTGTATTGAAAAAAAAATAAGGATTTCAAATTATGAATTAGTCGATTTCATATTAGAGATGAACGGCGAGCTTTTTGACTTTATCGAAGTTCTTCGGTCGCCGTGGCTTTTCAGTGTTATCGAATGAAAACCGCGCGATCAAGTCGTGTCGTAAACCAGATACCAGATACTAGAGCCTAGAGACTGGTTAACATAATGCGGTGAATCGATTTTACGTTTCGTGTTAAAACTATAAGAGAGCACGCCAATAGTCGCTACAAAACACGAACGCATTCCTATGCAAGTTCAAAACGACAAATTCTTTCACATAATATTCAAATTACATTTATTAATATGTCAATAATAATAATAATAATAATAATAATACACCATAATATATCGTAATTTTTTTTTTTGCGATTTAATAATATATAAAAGTTTGAGTTTTTCGCGAAATTCTATTACAACGCTCGAAAACTTGACGATGTTGTTGCCAGCACTTTAACGAATTTCAGTTTTGCCCTTTGAAATAGTGTTTCAGCTGAAATTGCATAAACTACTTCAACTAGTATACAACTTATTATATCCGTGTAATTAGTATAAATCATACTCGAACAACAAAGTATGATTGGAAAAGTAATTTAATCATTCGTATTTTGCATACTTTAAATTTATTATGAAAAAAATATATATTTATTTCAGATTTAATATAATAATTCTAATTAAAATGTTTTTTTTAATATAAAATATTACTTAAAAAAATATTCAGATCAATATAATTTGTATTAATGCTTCAATAAATATTACGTTTGAAACAAAATTAATTATTATTTCCGATAATATTTTTTTATATAGAATAATTGGAAAATTTTCTTCGTTTTATACAAAAATTTATTTATATATTTCTTTCTAATTAAGTTTGTTTTTACCTATAAAAATAATTATTTTTTTTATAAAAAAAAATATTTATTAAAATGTAATAATATTAATCAGTTTAAAAATATAGAATATATTTATCGAGTCATTTTTTAATATTATTATAAATCATATTAAATATAGTTAATACGTCAGAAGTGTCTCATTATTAACTATAATGACGCAGCTTCTATTTCTTTTGAATATATCATAATAAACAGTGATTTTCCATTGTCGTGCTGCGATACAATATAAAAGAGAAAATGATAGGGAAAATGTCGCAAATTATAACGAATTTTCTCGAAATGTAGAATGAAATTCATATATATATATATATATATATATATATATATATATATATATATATATATATATATATATATATATTGCAAATGGAAAAGTTTTCTTCACAAACATTGTCCATTATGAGTAGTCATTTGGATGATTGGTTTGAATTATTACCCAGTATTGCATCTCCGAGGAACAGCCTAGACTACCCTAGTTCACTTTCGGAGACAACCCTCTCATCAATAGTCAATCAGGCTTCAAAGAGGGACACTCCTATTCAATTTATGGAAAGGTGACCGGTTTCTCAATACCCACATTATCCGAAAGCAACCATGTAAACTTGACTTTCTCAAAATGTTATTCGATATTATATATATATATATATTTTTTTCAACTATATAAAATAATATTTTATAAATTAAATTTAATATCAATCGTTTAAATCGATAATGTAATATTGAAAAATATATTTTTATTCAAATTTATAAAAAAAATAATTTAAAAGTTTATAAAGCTCCGATCGAGACGAAAGGAACCAATTTAAAGCGCGTTGCTCTCAAGTGTTGGAAGGCAATTAATTCAAAGAGTCCCCCTTTTGCATCGGCACCTGGACAACTGGCCTTATTAATATATGGTATAGCGTCAAAGCCTCACTATGCGATCGATAAATGTGCCTTTTTCGTATATCCAAAGCCTTATATACCGAAAGATAATTAAATCCGGGATCACTTTTCGTGACTTCGTGCACTACGAGCGTGATTTAATGTTGACGTTTCGCTATGACAAAAAAGGTCAGGGTCGAAGGTTAATTTCTTTTTTTTTTTTAATTTCAATTTATCACATATAAAATAATGCAAATACGACTATACATTGATATATAACTGTTACGATTAATCAAGATATTTTTACGATATATAATATTCATATATTAACTACGAATCGTTCATAAATGCAGATTTTTATCGAATTACTATTGAATATTAATTTATAAATTAATCTAGTTTAAAGATTACATATATAAAATTTATAATTTAACACTATGATCAGAAAGTAAAGTAAATTTTTTTATAAAATGTAAATTGTTTATTTATTCTTTCAAATTATTTTATCCTCTTCAAAGTTATCTACGTTTGATAAAACGCACTTTTGTCAATGCTTTTTCTAGTCCTCAAAACAGTATGAATTGTCTTTTTCTGGTATAGCCTTCAAGATTCGATTTTTATCTCCTCAATTATGTCAGAATGGCTGAATAGTCAGAAGTTTGCTGAATAGCCAGAAGTCGCACGGAGCCAAATCGGGCGAATACGGTGGTTACGGAACAATGTGAATCGAGTTTGACATGATGCATTATCATGATGAAGGAACCAAGAGCTGTAAAAACACGTGTAACTCAAAGATAATTAAACAAAACAGACGCATTGTAAATGTTATATAAAGTTCAACTAACTTAGCAAAAAATACAATTTAACTGTCTTCTTAATGCCCGGGAGTTTTAAATGATAATTTCACCTTACTTTGTAATCAAAGTAGTGTAAAATTTATATTATATATAATATACAATGATGGAATTCATTTAGATTTCATATGATAAACTTTGTTCGCTCTGTGAATTTGTTATAATATCCAATAAATCTTACAATAGACCAAATTACTTGGTATAAACGTTCTAAATTTCAATAGAATCTCTAGTATATACTCTTATAGATCAGTCAGAATACAGTTATAATATTATTATTCGACCATATAAACATATTACGACAGAAATAAACCCTTCATGCGTGTGTTAAATTGACAGCTCCATTAATGTTGTTGGCTATGAATTGTTTCGATTATCCATTATACGTGTATATTTTAACGAAATGACAATTAACTATATATCACACGTATGCAAATATAATAATAGTCTATTCGTTGTTTTGCGTCAGAGGTTTTCAACATTTTTTTTTTGTTTGTTCACTTTTATCAATTGTTATTATAAATAAATTTATGATAATTTTATATAAAAATTTTATCGATTTTACAATGAAAAAAAAAATGCGTGAAACGAATTTGTCGAATCTTTTCAGCTGAAAACCGCATTTTTTTCTTTGAAACGTAAAACGTAACGGTTTACACGCAAAATCAATTCAAATCGTATATATATATATATATATATATATATATATACATGTTACATTTTTTTTATCGTTCCATTTAAAAATCGCTCATATATATATATATATATATATATATATATATATATATATATATATATATATATATATATATATATATATATATATATATATATATATATATATATATATATATATATATATATATATATATATATATATATATATATAAATGTTATATCCTTTAAAAGGATATTTAGTGTGTCAAATGATCCCGAATGTTTTGCGAACAAATCTCCTTTGGGAAATGAAACGAACACACGTAAAATTAAACGAGTGGGGGGGGGGGTATAATTTTGCTCACGCTATACGGATTTTGCTTTAATACCCCCCTCCACCCCTATTTCATAATATAAATTTAAATAATTTCATACATATATTCCTATTTTTTTTTCTTTTTATTTACATGCACGTTATATTCAGGAAAACACGAAATGGAAATTTTAATATGATTTATTTTAATCGACAATTATATTTTAAATTAATATATATATATATATATATACACACACACACATATATATATATATATATATATATATATATATATATATACACACACACATATATATATATATATATATATATATATATATACATATATGGTATATATAATTCAAAGATCCGAAAATATTCTGTATATGAAGTCCAATATATAAAGTTGTATTATAGTTTATATATTTAACTTTGTTATTATTTTTAATTAGATATATTATATGTATGAAATATTTCTAAATAAAATTTAAAATTTTTATAAGTATTTTCTTGAGTCAAAATCTATATTTTTTCACATTTAACGAATCTCGTTTATTTAAAATTTTATAATGTTTATTAATTTCTAGTAAATTTGAATAATTTCATATTTTAAAAATATTTCTATATTAAATTGTAACAGAAATATGTAACAGTTATTATTTATACGTTATCAGATGACATTTTAATATTATTCAACTGCAAGAAGAAACGATTTATTTCTTGAACACTACATTAATTTCATAAATATTTTATGCGATTTTCCGGTTTTCATTTTAATTTTTTTTTATTAAAAATATTATTCAGATTTTCATCTTCTCACTTTACATTTAAATATTTTATAACATTATATATTTTTATATCAATTAATTGATTAAACAAAAATACATATTTTTCGATGCAAACATTCGGGTTAAATGATAACACGATTGCGCATATAAAATATATTATTTCGACAATGGTCGTATATTTGTGCGCTAAAGCGAAAATTGAGCAGTCAAAAGCATAGAAATAAATGCAAATAATAAAAGTGTAATAAACAAAAATTTAAGTATTTATGTAAATCTAGCAACATTATTGTGTTAATTAAGATAATTAATGCGTCGCGTCGCCGCTTTTACGCTGTGAAAATTTTGAAAATTCGTTACGCGGCCGGAAAAACTCGCGAAAATTCAAACGGGCGCGCGTTTGAAAATGTCTGCGAATTTTCACGGTGTTTTCTGTTTCATTATCATTTATAAAAATATATATTTTTGCCTGCGTTATTTCTAATACTGAAGAGTATTATTATTTCTTTATATATATATATATATATATATATATATATATTTTTTTTTTTTTTTTGTTCGGGTTTAAAGTCTGACAACAACACAATTTTGCGGCCTTTTAACGTCGTAAACTAAAAGTAATCTCGTTTCGTAGAGGTTTCGAGTTAACGCGTTTTAACCGTTTAAAGGTTTCATGTAAATATTTAAATACTTGCGGTATAAGATTTTCGGGTTTGAGCGTTGGATTATATTATGATGTATTTTGAAACAATTTATACTTACTATAAAACTTATATACTAATATATAACCAATATATTATACTATATAATAAAATTCATTTTTATATTTTTATATTATTGAATTTATATGATGGTTTTCACAAAAGTTGATCTACGAAAAATTAGTAAATACGATCGTTGTTCTCTGAACTGTCGTTGCCAAATGTGAACATTTCGATTTTTTTTATTATGACAATGGAAAACGGTTGTCGACACCTGTAATTAATCGTTCAAGTTATGACCATAATGAAGCAATTTCAACTGTGAAATCCGAATACCCTCCGTTCTAATTCAATTAATATATTTATATATATATATATATATATATATATATATATATATATATATATATATATATATATATATATATATATATATCTGTCAACATATATATTATGTAGGGTTTGCGAGCGATGTTCATAATTTAGATTGGCGGTTCGGGTGGCATTATTGAAAAGGTCTGAAAGGCTTCGAAGGTCTCGATTTAGACGAAAACGAGAGGGACGATGAGGATAGGGGGAGGGGGTGGTGGTGGTTTGAGAACAAAAGCCGAAACGTGTTGGGTTTTGTTGGATACCTGTTCGGATAAACGAATGGGCGAAGGTTTACTGGGTAAATCAAGGCTTTATGGGGCAGGTCAGGTTCCATCTGGGATGACTGCGCCTCTGCGATCGTGAAAACAGATGTTCTGTGTATATGAGAAAAATGGGCTAATTTAATTAAATATATTTTATTGTGAAATATATTAATATTAAAAAAAAAAACAAATTCCTTGCACGACAACTAAATAAATTAAAAAAGAATAAATTCAAGGCGATCTTGTTAAGAATAGTGGATTATATTATGTTAAAAATATTATAAAAGAGTTCGTTTCAAAAATAGACACAAAGGTTCTATGAAACATCAACTCTTAAACCTCATTCGAATATCATATTTTATTGAATCAATATAAAATGGAATATTTTAAATTTTAATCGATCCTTATATACAATTTCATTCAATTATGATTTTTTTTCTAATATGGTTTTGTAAGTTTATTTTTAAAATTGTCACTTATTTTAATGAACGATTTTCGTTAAGACTCTATTTCGGTGTGCATTCAAAATTTTTGAAAATGCTCTACTTTGTCATATATGATTGAGGAAATCTTGGAGAAAATCCAATATTTTAATATAGTAAGTTTAAATTACCTTATTTTATATCTATATTTGCATTAATATATATTATTTTAATATTACATTCGGACAATGCATGTAAAATGCTAGAAAAAAATATTCATTATATGGATTAATATTATATATCATATTATTTCTAAATTACATTTAACATTTTTTAATTGAAATATTATTTTTTTTCTATGTATATTATTATATAAGATGAAATTTTTTTTTTCAATTGATATCGAATATAAAATATTTTATTTGATTTTAATTAATTTTATTACATGATACGATGTGTAGTAATGTAAATGGCAATATATTTCGCACAGAAAAAATAGCTCTTATAGTTTACCTATAATTATAGCGAAAAAATTGCAAAATAATTGGAAACTCTACAATGTTGAGTTAAGAATAATAAAAGCAAATTACCATAATATTATACGAATGCGAAACAACTTCAGAAAGTGCCCGAATAGCCAAAGTAAGAGAGAAATATTTGAAAATACGTATTATTATAATAATAATTATTATTATTATTATGTCGGTGTTTCGAAATATTCTCTTTGTTCGAATGATGATACAATTTTCCGTTTTTCAGTCACATTCGATCCGAATTAAAAACATATTTAATGAAAATATACCGTTTTATTATTGCGCGATAATCTTTTCTTTGCGTTATAAATTAGTCCTTGACTCGTTGCGACGAGTTTCCGTTTAATTTCCTGGAAAATTTACTCGTATCTATTTAGGAATTAGGATTTGAAATGATTTTGATTATTTATATGGTTCAATACACTCGTAATCTCAATATAATAATTCTAATATTTACATATTATTTGTATTTTTTTAAATTTTATATAATATTTAAATTTTAAAAAATATTTTATTTTTTTCTATTATGTATAAAAATAATCATCTCATATATAAAAATATGAAAATAATGTTTTTATAATATTATTTTAATATCTGAATTGAATATTAAGAAATCATAGAATTCTTAATAAAAAAAAAATACTGAATTATTAATAAAATTTTATAACATTCTTTATATGTATATATATAAATAAATTTATATAGAAAAATTCAACAAAAAAAATCTGACATTTATTTTGAATCAAGTTATGAAAATCACACTAGACAAGGGTTCAAAATATAAAAGTGAAATATATAATATTACGCAATACGACCGACTAGATTTTCCTATATTTATTATAAGGTTTAAATTTTACCGTAAGTACATTTTCTTTGCGTTTCGAATTTCCTATAATAAAACAATCCCGTGAAAATTGCGACGCGTCATTCGATATTGAAAAGTATTTTCGTTTACAATCTAATATTACAATGTAATATACATTATATATATATATATATATATATATATATATATATATATATATAATGTATACATTTAGGCATATTATTTTTTTTTCAGATCTCGGACATGTCTCGCATTTATGAAATATGTATACGGTAAGGCTTTTATCAGATTTTCTTACATAATGTAATATCTTGTGTTAGGTGGAATGTTCGCGGTTTCGCGTTAACCGTAAGATTGATGGGTGGAAAAACCGGAAAAGCGTACTTGTATATAGGAAAAAATCGAATGTATGTGTGGAAATGAACCAAAGCAAAAAGAAAACAAAAAAAAAATGTTTCGTAATCTTCCCTTTTTGTATCGAAAGACATCGGTGTCGTCTATTTTTGGTCTTATTTGATTTAGTGGTCTTAAATTTGGGTCTGCGGTCGGATTCGACTCTTGTCTTTTCTACGATTGAACAGGTGCCGAATTACATTAGGTAATGTGTTCATTTTTTTTCCTGATCAATATATAACACTGTGATCAAAAAGTAAATTGAATTTATTTATAAAATGTAAATTTTTTATTTATATTATACCAAATCAATTTTATCCCTTTAAAAATAAACTACAACTGATAAAACGCTTTTTCCAGTCCTCAAAACAATCGGAATAGTCTTTTTTCCGGTATAGCCTTCAAGACCTTCTTCGATTCGATTTTTATCTCCTCAATTGTGTCAAAATGGCGTGTTCCTATTGGCCCTTTAAGTTTGCTGAATAGTCGGAAGTTGCGCGGAGCCAAATCAGGCGAATACGGTGGTTGCGCAACGATATCAGTCGAGTTTTTGTCAAAAAAGCCGCGAAGAACTAATGCAGTATAACATGATGCATTATCATGATGAAGGAACCGAGATAATTAAACCTTTTGACAAACAGACGCCTTTCTAATGTCCGGGAGTTTTAAATGACAATTTCACCTTACTTTTTGATCACAGTAGTATATATATATTTTTTTTCGACCAAGATATGAAAGGATAAAACTGTCGGATTTTAATTAAATCCGCTTTTATCCGGTTGAATAATGCGGATAATTAACGAGACGTGATCGATAAATCGCGTCGCGGTGAAAATCTCCGATGAAAATTAAATTCGTCATTTAATACATTTATTAATGTGTGTATGTAATATATTAAAATATGGTAGCAATTTTGTTTGACGTTAGGATTATAATATATTAAATATTATATATCATAGTTAAAGAAAATCTTTGGTTGCCATTGAAAATGTAATCTATCTGAAAATTATTATATATTATTTCAAATATTAAAATTAGAATTTTCAATTATAAAATTTTATTGATATTTTTAGTAAATTAAATATAATATTTTTTTATTGATAAATTATATAACAACCCTTATAAATTTCTAAAATTCTTTTGATCTATTTTTACCAAGTCAAATCAAAATTTCATACAAAATCTATATATTTTAATATAATTTAAATTAATATAAAATCATGAATTAATAAAAAATATACTTATTATTGAATAAATATAAAATTACGTAATCGTATTATTAAATCATTTTACTTTTATAATATAAAAATTAATATAACTGTTATTCGGAATAATATTTAAAATTTGAATAACGTTTTAATAATACTTATTTCAATTTTTTTTAAATTACAGCTTAAAAAAATAATATTTTACAACGGTTGACTATTAATGTACACTTTATATAATAAAATACTTAAAAATATATATATTTTATATTATTTTCGTAGTACAAATGCGAAATTGTTCTTCTCGTTTATCTTATTGTATTTTTGAATTGCGTATTTTAAATAAATTCAAACAACTCTGAAAAAAAATTCACGAGCTTATTTTTCTATAATTCTATCAAAAAAAAAAACGAATCGTTAATATTTTATTAGTCCTGTATATACACACTTAAAATATATCCGTTTTATTTGTAAAATAGTTTATTTTATAACTCGTACATTCTATAGAATATTTCTTTATTTTTTTTTTACGAGTATTATTAACGATATTAGACGACTTAAAAAAATACTAAAAAGTACAAAATTATTCTTTTGGGAAGGGAAAAATAAAAAAAAAATAAGAAAAAGAAACGCAATAAGAAAATATTTGTTCCCTTTTTTTTATTTATGTTCGAACGTTTCAAAAAAAAAGGACGTGAAAAATGTATTTTGTGGTACGCATTTTTTTTTCTTACTTTTTCTTCCTTTTCAACGTATATCCTTATGTTACTTTTCAGCTGAAAAAAAACTGGATTTAGTAGTGTTTTTAACGTAAAAATATTTTGATTTACGCGGCCGCAAATGCAATAATAATATAACGATAAAAAAAATTCGCAATCTGTCCAAAATTTGTCTTATTACATTATAAATTATATGAAAGGATAATAATATATAAAAAAAACATATTAACGATTAATAATAATAATTGTAAATTGATTTATTATTTAATATTGAAAAATTAGTCAACACAGTCAAATATCAACATTAGAACGATTAAAACTTCTATTGTGAGACGAATTTTCAACTTAACATTGTTATTAACTTAATTAGAACACTTCTAAGCTGACCTTTGCTAAAAGCGTCTAAGATAAACTTTTTACAACTTCTTCATTTGCACTTTTCCTATATACTTTTTTTTGTAAATCACTTCTTTTCTATCTATATATTATATTTATAGCATTTAAATATAATTTTCTATACTTTATTTATTGATTATGTTGAAAAAAAATAGATCTATATAATATATTACACCGTAATCAAGAAGTAAGGTGAATATTTCTTATAAAATGTAAATTCTTTATTTATTCTTTCAAATCGATTTTATTCCCTTCAAAGTAAAATCCGTCTGATAAAACGCACTTTTATCAACGTTTTTTCCAGTCGTTAAAACAGTCGGAATAGTCTTTTTCCAGTATATAGCCTTCAAAATCTTCTTTGATTCGATTTTTATCTTCTCAATTGTGTCAAAACGGCGTCCCCGCATTGGCGTTTTAAGTTTGCCGAATAACCAATAGTTGCACGGAGCAAAATCGGGCGAATACGGTGGATGCGGAACGATATTAAATGGAGTTTTTGGCAAAAAAAGTCGCAAAGAACCAATGCAATATGACGTGATGATGAAACCAAGAATTTTAAAAACACGTGTAATTTGGAGATAATTAAACCTTTTGACAAATATATGTTTGGCAAATGTTACAGACAATCCTACCAACCTAGGAAAAATTACAATTTACCTACCTTCTTATAATGCCCGGGAGTTTTAAATGACAATTTAATCTTACTTTTTGATCACAATCGTATATAGAAAAATAAATTCGAATATCCATAGTTAATAAATAAATTCATTACTAACCTTAAAAATATTTTTTTTTATAAATAAAAATATTTTAGTATTAAGAAAAAAAATTAAATTTATATATATTAAATATAATTAAATCTTATATTTTCTTTATATTGAACGAATGTATTACTGAATGTTCTATTGCAGGTATTTTGTGATGATATAAAAGCAGTCTAAGATATTATATATATATATATATATATATATATATATATATATATATATATATATATATATATATACATTTTTAATGTAATCTGATCATTATAAAACACGTAGTCGTTTTGAGTGGTGTATTAGAGTGCAATTCGATATCTTTCAGATACAAAATTATCTAGCCATTAAAGTGAACAATGAAACTACTCCGAAGTGAAAATTCTTCAAAAGAAACCACAAAACAAGCAAAGTACGAAGTATACGTAAATATTTAACAATGTAAAAGTATATATATATATATATATATATATATAAATATATATATATATATATATATATATATATTGTATATATATTATATATATATATTTATATATATATATATATATATATATATATAATAAATTGTGTTTCAAGTCGTTGAAATAAATTACAAATTGCGAACAAATTATCGACAATTTACAGAATTATAAGCGGTTTTAAAATTAACGACTCCACTTCGAACGTTTTATCCTTGATTATTTTACTTGTTTATAAATGTTTCACGTTTATTATTTGGTTGCGTCTTTTGAACGATTTTGATGATGATTTTCATGAAAATAAAAAATAAATAAATTAATATAGAAGGGAAAAAATTAAAATTCAAATCAACTCTTTCGAAGTAATTAATTTTCTATTTCGCAGAATTCTCTCGATACAATTCTTTATTAAAAAAAGCAATGTGAAATAATATTAATATACAAATTAAAATTTTGCTTATATCGCTTTATATTTATTAATTTATTACTATTTTTTTATTACTCAGAAATGCAGTTTTTTTTATCAATAGTATAAAATTAATTGTAATCTTTTAACATGACTAAGGCTTTCTGTTCTCGCAGATAATTCGAGCTCCCAAAAAAAAAAAACATGAGATGAGATGAGATGTTATTTAATCTACTACCTTATCAACTTGTAAAAAAAGCGCTTCAATGAATTTCAATGAAATTTGATGAAAATTTACGAGGCAAACCAATTTAGAAAATAGGTCACTACATTTTTTTACATGTAAAAGGAATTTGTTCGTTGTCTGTTAGTTTTTTTTTTTTTTTTTTTTTTGATGACTTGCTTAAATCCTTGTAAAGTATTAAATCCTTTATAACGTTCGTTAAAAATCATACTATTACTACACCGTGTAACATAAATATGATTCGAAATTTTGAAAACGATAATAATAAATATGAATTTTGATTTATTATATAATATATATATATATATATATATATATATATATATATATATATATATATATATATATATATATACGGTATAAATTCGATATGTTATAATTTACATATAGTGGAAGATATATTGCGCAATCAGATTAGTCTCACGATAAATCTAGATACATAACCGACGATTAATATTAACGAACGAATCGTTTTACGTAACGTTCGATCGTTCAACTTCCATAAACGTCAAAAGGAATAAATAAAGAAAATTCGGAAAAGCCTCCCCGCAAAACAAACGAAAAAAAAAACCAACGTGGAAAAAGAAAAAAACGTATATTATAGATCGATCGCACGAACGAGTCGTAAAGATGGGTTCGATTCCGTTCTACATAGAAAAAATAAAAAAAATATATTATATTATATATATATATATATATATATATATATATATATATATATATATATATATATATATATACATATAATGAAAGAAAAAAATCGAATGGAGTTTTTAATTCGAAATCGCCTTTTTGAAAATTAACTCGAAATTCGGTTCGGATTATTAAAGGGTTTGTCAAGCGGCAATAAAAGGTTAAATAATCCGAGTAATTTAACCCCCCCCCCTCCCAGTCCCCGCCTCTCACTCATTCCGCGTTAAATATTACATCGTTTTACCGATAATTTCAATTCGATCCGATCTTAATATTATATAATATAAACGTTAATGATCTTCAATAGTCGTTCCGAATATAATTGTCCATGGTCGATTACGATCGTGAATTATTTTTTAATATTTCATAAAATTTGATCGCGTTTTAAGATTGTATTTAATATTACAAAAAAAAATTAGATTTGATATATACAATATATTAATATCAATTATATAAATTATTGATATATATATATATATATATATATATGTGTGTAATTAAATATTGTGTAACAGTTAATCCTACATTGTTGATGTTTCCTTTGTGCCAATATATTCGCATCACAGCTAAATCACTTAATTACGAATTAAGCAATCGGAAATCGTATCCTTTCCGAATAATTGAACTTCGGTAATAAATATTCGCGATTTTGTATATATATATATATATATATATATATTTTTTTTTTTTTTTCTTGTTCCTATTCGTTTTCGAAAACGTCCGATTCGTAAAGGTGAATTCGTTATTGCGTATGAATAATAAGGAAAGCAAGATGGCGTCTATTTGTAGTCGCTTTCAAGGTCCAAAAAGCGCTATAATGGCGCCTATATAAAGAAGAGTGGAGAGAAACGTTGCGCGTTTCCTTAATCCGTGCCCCATACGTAATAAAGTGTGCGTTGTTTTATTGAGGCGTCCGGCGCGTGTGGGTCCGAAGAACAAGGCACCATTCCGGCGATTCTCAAACTGTTTTTAAAAAAAAAAAATACTATTCTCTCTATTGATATGTGCGTTCATAAGGTACACACGTGTCTGATTCAAAAAATTGTAATGCGATGTCGATAGATGGAGCTGCTGTATATATTATGAATTAATAAAATATTAATATGATAATGGATGTTTTATGTTTAAATATTGCATATGAAATATATTATTTTAATTATTTTTAATATCGAGATAATGTTTTTATGTCAAACTGTCATTATAAAAAAATAATCGTCTCAATGAAAAGATTGAACATTTTTCAGTAATATTGACATGAAACAATAATGTGTAAATTGAGATAATTCAAAAAAATGACATTTAAATTGAACGTGGAAATATTGACTTAAAAAAAAAACCATAAGGCCGCACTTGTTGATTTAAAGGTCCTAGGTTTTTTATTCTTGAAAGAATGGTCGTCAAACCATATATGCATTTAGTAAAAAGAAAACAAGAAATATATTATTATATTATTAATTATCAATTGAAATTTATTAATTTTAATAAAAGTCAGCATATTGTAATTTTCAAAAATTAAATATTTATATAATTCAAAATAAATATAATTAAAAATTTTCGCTTTGTTTTAAATAATATATATATATATATATATATATATATATATATATATATATATATATATATATATTCAGCACCCATATTAATCGTAGTTACTCACAGTTTGAAAATCGTTTGCATTAGATATCGGCAGAGTGGGGATTTGATAGGAAAGGGGCGCAAGGGCGGAGGCGCCGGCGCGCGTCGCCCGTTCGATACTGCGGGACGAGGGGGGGAGGGAAATGAAAGGGGCCCGATGGGGGCTCGCGGGACGAGGGGCGGTTCGAGGGGCGCAGGCGTTTTCTGCGCCGCAAAACGACACAAGCAGACCGGCCGGCGTCGTCGCCTAACATCTGCGACAAACACAATCCAACCTAAACAGACGTAACCTAGGGTCGTTTCTAAATTTTTACACCCTTAATTCCCCTACCCCGTTCGCAATCTACACCACCACCCCCCCTCCCCCCGCAATGCGTCCTATGATTTTTTTTCCCGACGTTTATTTTCGATGCGTAAACTGATTTGGGGTCGTATTAGAAAATTTTAATCTGGCGCATTTATACGTCTTGACCTGTCTCAATTTTTGGGCGTTAACCGAGACCTGACTCAATACGATTTAACTGAAGACGTTAAATTCTCCATATATATATATATATATATATATATATATATATATATCTATCTAATTACATTAGAATAATTTTAAAACAAATAATTTAATTATATTTATTACAAAACAACGTTATAAAAATAAAAGCAATTATTACAAATATTCATCAAGTAAATCAAATAAATTAAAAAGTCGATAAATATAATTTAAAAATAACAAAAACTGTTACATATACACGTTAATTATTATAGGAAAAAAAAAAGTGTTTTATAATTGGATTTTCAGGTGAAATGTCGTATCGACAAAACAAATAGCACTACGTAACAAATATCTATTGTTAGAGCTTTTTAGAAACAATTAAACCTTAGACGGGACACAAATGCGATTCTCGTAAATCCTTAACGCACGGTCACCCTAATTAATTATCATCCATGATGTCCTTGTATTCCGTTTCGGTCTTTCAGATCCGACCTGTGACATGACATAATTGGGTTAACTATCGAAAACTATCCTTAAGCCTATACAGAAATTGCTTAATTCAAAATAATAATCATTTTAATTAAATTATATTAAGAAAAATAAATCTTTTTGAATAAGAAAAAAAAATAATTGAAAGCAATCAGTGGTAATCAATTTATTTATTATATAATAAATTTTTATGTATATGCATGTGATTAAAGAGTAAGGTGAAATTGTCATTTAAAACTCCCGAATATTAGGAAAGCAAGTAAATTGTATTTTAATCCTAAATTGGTAGGACTGTCTATAACATTTGCCAAACATATATTTGTCAAAAGGTTTAATTATCTCCAAATTACACGTGTTTTTAAAATTCTTGGTTCCTTCATGTCATACTGCATTGGTCTTTCGCGACTTTTTTGCCAAAAACTCGACTCATATCGTTCCGCAACCACCGTATTCACTTGATTTGGCTCCTTGCGACTTCTGGCTACTCAGTAAACTCAAAAGGTCAATGCGGAGACGCCATTTTGATACGATTGATGAGAATAAAACCGAATTGAAGAAGATCTTGAAGGCTATACCGGAAAAAAACTGTTTCGAGAACTGGAAAAAGCGTTGAAATTGATTTGGAAGAATAAATAAAGAATTTTAATTTTATAAACAAATTCACCATACTTTTTGACAACAATGTTATTATATATAAGTTTTTATCACTTGTATAATTACCATTACAGTTATATATATATATATATATATATATATATATATATATATATATATATATATATATATATATATATATATATATATATATATATTTAATCGTAAATTTAAATATTAGCACACAGAAAATGCCTTTCGTTTATTTTGCTCATTGTAAAATATTTATTACTTGCGAAAGACGAGCCACTGTAAAAAGAATAAACACTCGGATGAAAAGGTTTACGAAACACTTTACGATAAGTTATTTTATTTCGAAGGATAGGAAAAAGCGAATAGAATGCTAATTAGCACTTTAAAGTATATTTTTAATGATCGTATAGGTTTTAAAAAGTTTTATTGCCATCGGAAATTGTGCTAAAGTCATATTATTTATGTATAGTAAATGTGAGATCGTGTATTTTAGCACTGTTTAAATACGAATATTTATATAGTTTTTCAACTAATTCATAAAGTTTATTTATATTATTTTTTATATGATTGAATGTCAATATTAATATATAAATCTGTGTAAAATAATATTTTACAATTTAAACTCTGATATTTATCTGATATTCAATGTCTAATAATCAAAATATAAATTTTATACTAATTTTCTAATTTTAGTTAATATGATATCAAAATTTAGAAATAGAAATATGATATAAAAATACGTAATTTTATAACGAAAGCCTTGAAAACAGTTTAAAATTTTAAACCTTTTTTCAAAATTAACGAACGAAACTGAGAATAAAGTCTTTTTTAATCGATATATAATTATAGTATAATAACTTGTCGTATATTTAATATATCTGAAAGAACATTTATTATAAATAAAAAAATACGTTAATGTAAAATAATATTATTTTAATTTTTTTTTATGGTTAAAAATCCAATTTTTCGATATATCCAATTATTTTCAAGAATTCTATCGATTAGTACTCTTATTAAATGAAATTAAAGATGATTTTATGTTATAAGATATAATTATTGATGAGTGTGTGTGTGTTTTTGGAAGTTAATTAAGTATTTGTCCTTCTCGAAACCAAAAGAAAAATAGTATCCTTTATTAGTACTTTGAGTAGAATTCTCGTCTTTTATTTCATCCTTAATTTACTCCTAAAGTAATTGTTAGAATTTTAAGCATCCAACCATATAATAGATCAGTGGTATTAAACATATTATTTACATTAATTTTAATAAAAAAAAAGTTATATCAATTTTTAAAAAATCAATCGAATTTAACAGGTTTTGTTCTCAAAAAAAAAAAAAAATTTGAAAATTTTTATATTTTTTTTATATTTGTATTAAAATAAATATGAAATAAAAAGAAACGTTGAAAATTCTATGTACGAGAACAGTCTATAAAATTTCAAAATCTATTATGTAGCCCTGTATAAAAATTATTCAAGAAATTTTAGCTATAAAAATATTTAAATCGTGTTTTACGGCTCTTATATTTGAATTCTTCACAATTGAAGCGAATTATTCAACTCATATATGCTCAACCTTTTTTTTTTGTAAAACTTTATTTATTATATTTTCTTTGATTCATAAATGAATAAATTTCACAAAAAATCCTATACATTTTCAAATTAAAAAATAATAATTTCAGTTATGTTTTATGGAATTGATTTATTAATTTGTCTAATGTTTTTTTTTTATATATAGAAATATATTTAATTATTCAGTTATTATCATTGTATAAAATATCATAATTATTATTATTTATAATTTAAATATTTTATAAAATTCATAGAAAATTCGCTGTTGATTATCGCTGTTTTTACTATATCTGGAAAATTTCATATACAATATAACAAAATATTTTCATTAATAAACGCGTAAAACATGCGAAAAATAAATTCCAAATTTTCGCACAATAATAAACATTACGCGAAATTAATCGGTGCGCAAAATTAAGCAGTAGACTTCGCTTCGGAATTTACAACATATTCCGAGCGTAATAATATACGTATTCCGAAAACACATATTCCGAATGCATAACAAAACAAACACCCGAGACAATCACAATCCATCACAAACGTCTTAAAATATTATGCGGATTCTAGCAAAAGGGATGTTACAAGAATTGATTCGAACCGCCGGTTTTCACGTATTCATTGTTTGCGACACAATGAAGAAGAAGAAGAAGAAGAAGAGGACTATATTACGACGCTCTTTTCTTCCGACGCGAAGGACAAACGGTTCGTACCTTCGCCGTCACATCAATCAACTCCCGTTGGGTTCGAAACCCGGAACGCGTCGACCTGACGAGGGTCGACCGGTATTTGTCATCGTTTGTACTGTTTGAATGTTAGAATCGGGTGGGTTGAGAGGGTTGAAAAGGGAAACGGAAAAACGTCATAGGGGTTGTCCTGTACCGCAAAAGGATTTTCGGGATTCTTCGGGCTCGTATCGATTTTAATTGATCGCTAAAATATAATATATTACAACTCAATACTTCAAACATTTTTAATAAAATATTATTTTATATGATGAAATAATAAATTATATAATATTAATTTAATAATAATGAACATATTCACATTGATATAAATCACTAATTTTAATTTAAATTGTAATATTGTTTAAAATATATATATATATATATCAAGTAGACCTGTGTGCAAATTCGTACACGGATCCAACGTTTGAGTTAGATTATTAAAAATACGCACGGTTTAATGAAATTTATATTCAATAATGTATATTTTATATTGTGAAGATAATTTAATATTAATTTAATGAAAAAAAAATATGCTACACCACCACCGTCGTCAATCGATGTTATGATAATAATTTGAAATCTTTATAAATAAAATATAATTGGATAAAAAAAATAACGATCAATTCATATAAATAATATAAATTGTGCAATTTTTAACTCATATTATTATTAAAAAAAAAACGTATAAAAACGAATGTTTGTTTATGATAATATCATATTTCGCAGTTTATATTTTGTATTTGCATTAACATAATTTTCACTACAATATCTCACAGGTGTCAAGATTTAGGTTCAATTTCAACACGGCACAAAGAAAAGTGAAAAATGGTTATCTGGAATGAAAAAAAATTATATCGCTTTAAGTTTGAAGCACAAAAGAAAATGTGCAAACTGTCGTACTAAAAATGTCAAAAAAGTGTCTTTTCAAAAAGCAGACACTATTTTCAATCACGAAAATATACCGTATTATATGTTTGGAAAAAAAAATGATGAAAAAAAAATCGAGTTTATTTTCCAGGTAATTTTCCATTTTCCATTTTGCCCGTATATATTTTTTTTGTGCCGCTGTGTGATAAGAAGAAAAACTCTCATAGCATTTTCCAAATCTATTCTACTCATAACAAAACGTACGTTCAACTCTTAGAAATGCGCATAATTTACTTCTTATTCGTTATGGATTAAATCTAAAAATATTACATAATACTTCTGAATGTTCCGAATACATTTTATATTGTACACACATACATACATACGATCGATCTATACGTGTATGTTTTTTTTCATTTATTTCTTTCTACATTGTGCGATGTATTTTTATATGGTTACAAGTTAACGTTATAGAACAGCGCCATCTATGATTTATTCAAGTTAAAATTGTAAATAAAATTCAATGAATAAGGTATGTAAAGAATCAATGTTTTCGTTCTATAATAGTTATTATGTAAATAAAGTGAAATATATAATTTTTTTTATCAAAAAAGTTATTGTTCAATTTCGTCTCGATATTGCATTAAAATTGAAAATAACCTCAATTGAACTCATCGTTATGGCTTAATTTGCGGTGGGAAAAGATCTTTTCCGTTATTGCAAGAGCGCTTTTAAACATCCATTAGGGAATAAATTTCGAAATATGAAATCTCTCGAAATTTCCAATGAGAAAATTGGAATTTTCCCTTGTTCCGTTTTCCAACTGGACTTGTTTGTTTTAGCTCAAATATTTGTCTCTTTTCGTCGACAATTATTTTAAATTTTCCCTTTATTTTACATCATCCAGGACAGCCATCGTTCGCTTTTAATAATAATAATTATAAAATATTTTTGCAAAATCCGCAAAAATCACTAAAATATTATCGAAAAAAAAAACGACGAAAGACTAAGAAAAAAAAAGTCGCAATAGAACAAAAAATGCGGAAAAACTTTCTGCGACGAGAGAAACGACGAAAAATAAAAATCGCGAATAAATTTTCTTTCGTGCGACCGAAAGACTTGTTTGGACAAAATAAGGCTCGATTATTGATCGTATTTTGTCTGTTTTCTGCGTGATTTGTCATAAATTTCGTCTTAATTAAATAGACAAGTTTGCTTTTCTTTCCAATGAACAATTTACATAATTCAATATTTTATTTGAGATTTTGTCGTTTTACAAATATTTTTGTGACCTTGTGTTTGAAATTTATATAGATTTTTCCAGTGCATATATAAATTGAATGCATAAAAGAATAGAAAAATGAATTTTGAAATATTAAATTAATATAAATTTGAATGTAATATGATATACTCAGTGGCGTACGCAAAAAATATATTTCGGTTACATCATATTTTTAATGTGCATATTATTTTTTAATATTATGACAAATATTTATATACTTAATTTTCGTTCTTTTTATATACAGCCAACGATC
Source organism: Leptonema lineaticorne (assembly GCA_024500535.1). Taxonomy (NCBI): domain Eukaryota; kingdom Metazoa; phylum Arthropoda; class Insecta; order Trichoptera; family Hydropsychidae; genus Leptonema; species Leptonema lineaticorne. Next base: position 10,588,988 of record JANIJI010000065.1, read on the forward strand.
ATAGCTATACTACACTGTTTGAGTTGAAATTTAAAGAACGAAATAATACGTCCATTTTCATTTTGTGTATCGAAATACGAACGTCTGATATAAAAATAAAAAAAAAGACATAAACATTAGAGTCAGATATATCAAACATTGGCAAAACATCATCTTCAAAAGCACTCTTCGTCTTCAATCTTGCGGAAGAGTACTTTACAAATATTACATTGAGAAGTGTTCGCATTGAAAACGTTCTCCTTATCAAAACACATTCTTATATAAACATATATATTATATATATATATTTACAATAGCTTTTATAAGATCACATTAAATGATAAAATTTTCAACGTTTCCCCCATTTCTATAGAACGATTTGCGATTTTATTGTTATCATTTTACGTATATATATATATATATATATATATATATATATATATATATATATATATATAGGCTTTTGTTTATTCCGCAATACGGTTTTAAAATAGCGGTTAATGTACTTTTAACCGCAGAATTTCAGAGAATACAGCCTACTTATTATTGTTTTAAATTGTAGCCGAAATTGTATTAGGATGCTAGTTTTTTTTTCGAATAATAAAAATCTATATAACACTTTGATAAAAAAGCAAAGTGGATTTGTTTATAAAATATAAATTCTTTATTTATTCTTCCAAATCAATTTCATCGTCTTCAAAGTAATCCGTGTCTGATAAAACACACTTTTGTCAACACTTTTTTCAGTTCTCAAAACAGTCGAAATAGTCTTTTTTCGGTGTAGCATTCAAGATCTTCTATGATTCGGTTTTTATCATCTTAATCGTGTCAAAACGGCGTCCCCGCATTGACCTGTTGAGTTTGCTGAATAGTCAAAAATCGCGCGGAGCCAAATCAAGCGAATATGGAGGTTGCAAAGCGATATGAGTCTAGTTTTTGGCAAAAAAGTCGCGAATAATCAATGCAGTATGACATAGTGCATTATTGTGATAAAGGAACCGAGAGATGTAAAAACATCTTAAACCTTTTGGTAAACAGACGCTTCCCAATTGTTATAGACAGTCCTACCAATCTAGGATAAAAATTGCTAATGCCCCAGAGTTTTAAATGACAATTTTACCATACTTTTTGATCACATTAGTATAACTAAATATTATATTGATTAAATGGTGATTTTTGGTCTTTTACTATTTTTATTATAGTTTTCGACGATTTCGTCTCGGTTAATAGACAAAATTCAATCTAGACTTATCCTGTTCGTTCGTTCGTTCGAATTTTGATGAAAAAACTCGGTTTAAAGTCTAACAAGTTCTAAAAATTCGTTAACGGTTTTCGTTAAATTCGCGTTTGGTTTTATGTAAATTTAATTAAGAAAAGGTATCAAAATGGATTTTAATGTTTTTTATTTTTTATTTTTCGCTAATTAGTTTGTGTTTATGTTTGATGTCACTTCTAAACAAGATTATTTTTTATTTCTGTTTATATATATATATATATATATATATATATATATATATATATATATATATTTTTAAAAAAAAATTTCAAGTGGATGAATTTGATTTGAAAACCATTTCATTGTGCGGATTCTATTCCGTACTTTTTAATTATTGACAGGGCAGAAATAAATTTTCGTTTTTTTTTTATTTGTATCGAATTTTCACCTGGAATAAACGAAACGTAACGCGTTTCCCGTCATTCAATTTGCATGGTTCATTTGTCAGGTTTTAGGCGGTTCGAAGCCCCAGAACCTGGTGACAGCAAAACGAACGACCGTTCATTCCAAGGTTTCAATATTAATCAGCTGACCCTTGCTCGTGACCACCAACATACGGCACATCCATACGAATAATATCACAAACATTATATTTTTTATAATAAATAATCTTTTGAATTGCCATATATATATATATATATATATATATATATATATATATATACATATTATAACATATATATCGTTTAAACAGTATAAAGTATTACAAATATATAATATAATCGCACCCGTTTAAATATGATAATATTTGAGTTGTGACGCTATTCATGTCGACGTGCGCGTTATATAATGTATTATACGGTTCGTGTGAAAGGAAATATGTTGGAGATTTAAAATTTTGTTCGACACAAGGTATTCGAATGGGAAAAAGTTTCACATGAGTACTTAAAGTATGGGTTTTCAAACAACTGTTACCGATAAAATTCAGCTTAAAAAATATATATATTTTAATAATGAAAATTATATATTTAAATATTTATAATAGAAAAATATTTATTTAATATTAACGATACAAATAAATTAATTTCTTACATTCACGTTACGCCACTGAATAAATATGAAAATATGTTTATTTATTTAATTGCAATTTTTTATTATATTTATGAATGAAATATAAATATTACTATAATCTTAGTAGTTCAAGATGAAGCATTTTTGGCAAATAAAAGCTCGCAAAAAGTATCTATAAATCTTTTAAAATAATAAAACCGTCTAAATAAAGCTTCGGCATAATTTTGTAAGTAAACAACTTTTATAAAACTTGTCTTAAAACAATATAATTATTAATATATTGATAATAAAATATATGATTGAATATATATATTATTAATATACTGTAGGCATATAAAATACAAATCTATAATATACTATAATATTTTGAATAAAATTAGTAAAGTTAAAAGTGCTTTGCAAAGCTTGCGAAAGCTGCCAACTTTTTAATAGAATCAAGTTCAAAAATGTCTTATATAGGAAAACTATATGTAGAATATATTTTTCAATATATTTAAAATATGTATATATATATATATATATATATATATATTGAAATTCAATATCCATAAATTAAATCGTAATAATATCATATTTAGAACAAATATGTTTTTGTGCGAATATTTTCACACATTTATATTGAAAATCATTAATCTTTAGCAAATATCAAACGTTACCGTTATGAATTAGAACGAAAATATTATGAAGCTTTTTCAGGTCGTACACAGAATTGGCAAATAGCTGAAAATAAATCGTCTACTATCGAAAAAATTCTAATATTTTTTTACATATATATATATATATATATATATATATATACATTTGCTTGTATTAACATTATCATTGACAAGCGCTTAACATCGTTGGGTTGGTTCCAGTGTAATTTGGTTCGATATCGAGCCATTCGAAAAGCTCGTCGGAAAAACGAAAACGCTGGAAAAGCTCCAATAGCTTAAAACACAACTCGCAAATTTTTTTTTGCTATTATATTTTATTTCAGCCTCCGTTTTGTACGTAGTAATTTTTACCGTTTTTTTTTTCACTATGACAAAACCGTTCGGTTTTTTTTTCTTTTAACCCAATTTTGCGTGTTAAACGTTTCGCTTTAATTAATCAGCGGTTATGTGCCGTTGACGCGGCACATTCAGCTATTATATAGAATGCCTAATTGATCTGAGAATAAAAATATCTAACTATATATATTCAGACGAAACGAGATATACCTGAAATAAATTGAACGATTCGTATGTTGAAATTTTAATTCTTTTGTGAATGTCTCGTTTCGTTAATTAGTTTAAAATTATATGCGATGCGAACAAAAAAAGCGAAGTGAATAATTCATGTTAATTTATAATCTTTAAATATATATTTTTTAATTTATTATTTATTATATATAATTAATGAATAATTTTAAATCATATTCACAACGATTAATATTGTTTTTAATAATAATAATATTTTTATACATTATTTTTTTTTATATAATATGATATAAAAAATATATTTTTAATTTAATTTTTATATAATATATATATAATGTAAAGAAAATCCACAAGTTATGCATTCGTCGTTTTTCCGACCCGCGTTTTCAGTTCGTTCACCTTTCAGATTAACAAAATGTGCAGTAAAACACTTACATAATGCGCAATAAAAGAGTTTAATAATATTTTCATCCCCCGTGGCAATTAAAAAGTTTATATAATGTTTCGGATTAAATAACTCGAATACTTATAAATAAAGCCTTCATAATTCCGATTTAATAATAATATAATTTTTTTTTTTCATACACAATAAAATATCTATATTGTTTTTATTATATATTTAATTAATATAATATATGGGTTTAAAAAAAAAAGAAAGCGGTTTTCGTTTCGATTGCCGCGAGCTTTTTTTTTTCAATTTAATCCTTCGAAAGCGCTTCGAAAGACCTTTTAGCTAATTAACCGATCGTTCTACGGCGTATTTAAATTTCGGGAAAATCGACTTTTCGCGAAAATTTATTTCTAACATTCGAATGTTCGTTTGTAAGGCTTTATTAACTGTTTAAAACTGTGCTTCGATATTTTGTAAAATGAGCTAATAAAATATATATTATTATATTTTTTTATATAAATTTATTATTTTAATCATAATTGTATATTTTCTAGTAATAATATATTCAAAATCAATATTTTAATTTTAAAATATTTTTTTTATAAAATGTAAAATGTTTGTATGTATGTATTTTTCAAATATAAAAATTATATAAAATTTTTAATTAAAGATTGAATTTTATGTGAATTTAATAGAAAAATTGTGAGCTTCTCAATATGCAATAAAAAAAACAAAAATGTAATGTTTATGACGTTTTATGATTATTAAAATTAATATATGTCTATGAATAATAATTAATATATTAAAATATTTGATTTTTTTAATAGTAATTTTATTGAAATTGCATTAAAATATATATTTTTATATGAATAAATCGTTCAAAAAAGATTTATATATTGAAAAAAATATAACGTATAAAAATAATATTTTGCATAATTTCATAGAATATTATTAATTCTTTATAAATGTAATTCGTTTTTAAGACAATATTTTTCATTAATATTACTTAACAGAATTATATTATTTTTTTACATTAAAATTAACAATGAATTATTTCATATTAATAGACATGATTTTAATCAAAATTAATTATTTACATAACAATTGGAAAATTCACACAAAAATATTCAATAAAACTCCGCTATAAATAATTTCATACGCAAAAAAAAATAATTTTATTATTAAACCGAGACATAAATATTTTATCGCCAATTTAAAAACGCCATAATTGGGGCGTCATCGCCCATTTTTGAATATATGCATATATTTATTTTATTTTATATTTTTTTGATAAATCGACGCCATTTATCATATATGTGTTACATACAACAAAATTTGAAAAATTGCTCGTATCGTTTGCGTGCCGGTTCAACAATCGATTCTGAGGTCACAGAATAATCTATATACTTCACGTGTGACACATATAAATATAAATATATATATATATATATATATATATACATAAGTGTAAATAAATATACAGGTTCGTCCTAAAAATATTGATTCAATTTTATTTTCAATATTCGATATATATATATATATATATATATATATATATATATATATATAAGTGTGATCAAAAAGTAAGGTGAATTTGTTTATAAAATGTAATTTTTTTGTTAATTCTTCCAAATTAATTTTATCCCTTTCAAAGTTGATAAAACGCACTTTTGCCAACGCTTTTTCCAGTCTTCGAAACAGTCGTTATAGTCTTTTTCCATTATAGCTTTCAAGACGTTCATCGATTCGGTTTTTATCTCCTCTATTGAAAAATAACCAGAAGTCGCACGGAGCTAAATCGGGCGAATACGGCGGTTGCGAAACGATATGAGTCTAGTTTTTGGCAAAAAAGTCGCGAAAAGCCAATGCAGTATGACATGTGGAACTGAGAGATGTAAAAACACGTGTAACTCTGAGATTTACACGTGTTTAATTTTAATTTTATAGACAGACCTACCAATCTAGAAAAAAAATATAATTTACCTGCCTTCCTAATACCCGGAAGTTTTGAATGACAATTTCACTTTACTTTTTGATCATAGTAGTATATATATATATATATATATATATATATATATATATATATATATATATATATATATATATTTATAAGATATAATTTCATTATCATATTGATCTATTTATTATTTTATATACGCAAATATATAACTATATAGGTCAATAAATATGAAAAATTATATAAAATATTGAAATTTTGAGGCAACATATTGTTTCGTATGAAAATAGCTTATTATTGATGCGAGAGCCGTCGCATATCACATTTAAAATTATACACAAATGACACAAGGAACGTATTGGAAAATGTTGAATTTTCACGTCGATTTTTCCCCCATAATAATAATAATAAAATGCGTTAATATTTATTTGCCGTATTTAAAATAAAAAAGCGGTTCGCACTAATTTAAACATTTCGCGTTCGGTGAGAAATTACGGTAATTTGCGTACGAAATGCGCTCGCTTTTTAATATATATATATATATATATATATATATATATATATATATATATATATATATATATATATATATATAAATTTTGTTGTATTTAAATCGTAATTAATTACTCGACCGGTAAAAATAAATAACAAAAAGAAAATAAATAATGCAAATAGGCTATTGTGTTTTTATTATATATAATACTCTCGGTAATCCGACGGAGGCGCATGGAAAATTGTGTGGTCTTATCGGAGTTTTTCCTTTTTTTTTTTTTGTTTTGGTTGCGAATTTAGTCTTGAGAACACCTGCCCCAGTAGGATAGAAGAATTTCTATACTCCGTAAAAGGGAATAAAAGTATATACATGTTGTTTAAAAAATATTTATATTATTATTAATTATAATTAATTTAATTTTATTAAAATACGTGTTCGTACTACGGATAGTTATATAGAAAATCATCCCTAAATTTATTTAGTAAAAACCCTTAGTCTCGTTTGTATTTTGTCTGCTCAACTTAATAGAGTTCGGCTGTGGAAAACTTTTCGCGTTGTTGTCAACTTGTTTTCCCCGTGTTATTTTCCGGTAGTCGTAAATAAGAACAGAATGATAAGGAAAACGATGATAAAATTTATAACGACACACCATTTTTCATAATTAATTTCTAAATAGGGAAAAATTTTCATTTTTAACACGAATTTCGTGTGATTTTTCATAATTGTTATGATTGATAATTGTAGTGTATAAAAATATTTCGATTTATTATATATAAAATAAATCAATAAAATTAATCATTATAAATACAATTTTAATTATAGGCGACATTTAAAGTATATAAAAAATACATAATTTTTAAATATAAAATAAATTTTTAAAGCAACTCTATTATTTCAAATTTAATGATTTGACCACAAATATTACTAAATATTTGTGTAAAATGTAACCGTCGTTAAATATTATACTATGTATTTTTTTAATACATAGTTAAATATTATCTTTTAAACTATTCTTTCATATATACATTATATAAATAAAAAAATATTTCAATAAAATTACTACATATATTAAATAGATATTGAAAAATATATACGACATTTTAATTTTTGTCTTTAAAATTTAATATTTCATTATTTTTAATACTAAAAAATAATTTGTTTTTTTTTATATATATATTAATAATGAATTATATGAACTTTATTATAAATTTATTAAAAATATTTAAATCTTAATATAAAGACACGTGTCGTTGATTTTTAACAAGTATACTTAAAAATTGCGTGAACTTAAATCAACGATCAATAAATAGTCCGTTGTGAAATTTTCGCATTTTGAACGATGGAAACAGAGGTCATGGCTTTCATGGAATTTTCAGCCACGTCTTGGACCTTGAACTCTAAACGAAAATCGATTTCACCCCCCCTAATTAACTGTACCGAAAAAAAAATCTATATACAATATATATATTTTTACATAGAAGCAATACACGACATATATATGTTATGTCATTATAAAAATATATTGATCAAAAAGAACATTGTTTTTTTTTGTATAATAATATTGCTGATTTTATATATAATGAATATTGTGTTAAAAATATGTCATTATTCACCACGAAATTGTCAAATATTGACTAAATATATAAATAAATCAATCGATAGTGTGTTTATTAATTTAGTAAAATGTGTTGAAAAATATTATTTTTATTTAAAAATTATTGAATATATATATATATATATATATATATATATATGATCTTGAAAAAAACAACACGTTTTACTTCGATTTAGTAAGCTTGGAAAATTGCTACAGAATTTCTATATGGAAGTATCCGTGAGAAGACTTTAAGGACCGCTTCTAACAGTTTTACAGTCGATTCCAGTGGTGCATTAGTCACAAGGAGACTATTTTGAACAGTCACATTTTCACAGAGATATACCCTGCATGTATAATATATATATAATATATATTTAATACGACTTCTATGAAATGCGATGAACATAGAAAAAAAAATGATCCGTTCCAATTTAATAATGAAAAATTATATTAATATTTAAAAATTTTGACAATTGTCGATTTAATACGATTGAAAATATTCTATAAAAATAATTTAATTAATTATCGTTCGTGGAAATTGAACATATGTAGTATTAAAAAAAAAATGTGGAAAAACAACCCTCGTTTATTATAGAAAATAATGTGGATGTCGCGATAGTTCCAGCAGACGATATTATATCCACTAAAACACACACACACACACACACACATATATATATATATATATATATATATATATATATATATATATATATATATATATATATATATATATATATATATATACATAAGGCAATAGATTAGGAAACATTTATGGGATCGGATCACGGGAGAGAACGATAAAAACTCTACATATAACACACACATACACACACACACACACACACGAGCTACGATAATAAAAATAATGATATAACGCGAAAATAAAACGGATTCCGAACGCGGCGTAAAATGCGGAAAATTCCCTCGCGGAAAAAACGCACCGGCGGCGAAAAATCGTCGGAAAATTATCGAGCGCTCGTTGAAAATGTTCGAATTTTAAAACTGTACTTTTGCCGGTGGGTCTCGCATTGTTTCGCACATTTGTCGGAAAATCTTCACATTCGCCGGCGAATTTGTAGACTTTCACCTGTCGTAAAATGTGCGCGTTTATTTTTCGACGTATCGATATTGTGTTTTAGTGAACGAACAGAAAACGAACGTTTCGTATTCAGAATGTTTGAAAAAAAAATAGTGGAAAATTATTAATTTATTTTTACGCGATATATATATATTGAATTTCGACGATTTTTGTGCAGTTTTTTATTATAAATAAAATAAATATATTTCTAAGTATATTTTTGCTTAATAAAAATATATAAATAATATCACAAAGATGGAAACGCATATCAATATTTGCATTTTAAAAATATTTTACAATATAAATATGAAATTTTATTTCAAAATTTTGTTATATAATAAAAAATATAGTGAAAAATTTTATTTATATCGGAAAAATCACTAGAAAATTTCATGCTGAAATCGAACAAAAATTAAATTTTGACAAGGAATGAAAATTTCGAATATATATATATATATATATATATATATAACGTTACAATTTAATCCAATATTAATACTTTATCGCATTATCAATAAACAGTCAATTTATTCGACGTTTATAAATAACAATTTATCGAATTTACATTAAAACATTTTTTTTTCTTGTTCGAAATAAATTCGAAATGTATATTTTTGCACGTCGAATTAATCGTCAAAACTTTTTCGTTTGAAATTTCGATTTTTTTTTTCAAAAAAAAAAATTATATTACATTGTTAAAATATAATATAATAAAAATAAATATATACAAATAGAGATAATCGTTATTTATTTTTTTTCCATTTGTGAAAACGTCTCTATAGACTCGTTTTTCTTTCGGAAAATTGGCGATCATTATGAAAATCTGCATTCAAGAAAGTTCTCTATTCGAACTCGGTCTTTTAAATTCTTCATGCAGGAAATCCTTCGTTTATCAGGTGCACGTTTATCTTATATATATATATATATATATATATATATATATATATATATATATCAGGTGAAACTTTATATATTTTCCTTTACATAACTTGAGATGAAAGAGTCGTACTGAAATTATATATTTCAAGGATATTGATCTTATAAAATATGCAATATACTTTGTTAGATGTTATTGTTAAAAATATATATTAAATGAAAAAGTATATATTAAAATATATGAATTTTAAAATTTAAAAATTCAATACATAAATTTTATATAAACATATCGTTTATAAACAGACATATGAAAAAGCGTTCATTAAACGTTTAAACGTTTATCTTTTAACGAAATAAATCGTTATCCGAGCGCTAATCCCGTTAATCTATTTTTTTTTCTACGCGACGTTGAACTCTTATGTAAATTCAATAGTGAAATTTCACAAAGTGTTCCCTAGAATACTCAATAAGCTTCGCTAAGTCACTAATAATATCACGAGAAAGCTTCTAAATTCACGTCTATTGTGAGAACATTTCGCTTACTATATGCTTAAGGTTGTATTGTGTGATTTTCTTTCGTATTATACTAATATGTAAGCTAGTATGTTGATTGTATAATATAATAGATCGTATTTAATTTACAATATAAGATTCGCGTTTTCTGTTTATATATATATATATATATTATATATAATGTGATTAAAAAGTAAGGTGAAATTGTCATTTAAATCTTCCGGGCATTAGGAAAGCAAGTAAATTGTAATTTTTTTCCTAGGTAATTGGTTCAACGCAATTTTTTTGCCAAAAACTCGATTCATTGTTCCGCAACCGCCGTATTCACCCGATTTGGCCCCGTGCGACTTCTGGCTATTCATAAAACTCAAAAGATCAATGCAAGGACACCGTTTTGATACGATTGATAAGATTAAAACTGAATCGAAGATGGTCTTGAAGGCATATAAATTAATTTAAAATCATATTATTATTATATTATAGATTAAAATGAGTTGAAAATTAAAATATAAACGTACAAATATTTAATTTCGCATTTCTTACACCAATATTGACAACCGATCTTAAACAACATCTTGAAATTTTGTTTTAATAATATTTTCGCGGCTACCGATTATGAATTTGTGAAAGTTGAACCGAATAAATATAAAATTAGTACGTCGAATAATTTATACGAGGGGAAAAAATAACGACTTTTCAACCCCTTTAAATAGCTGAACCGATTTCATTTATCCGATTAGGGCGAAATTATTACGAACGATTTTGCCGTTTGTGCGGCAATTTTCGCGAAATAAATCTCTAATCTTTCGTAAAAATCATATTTTCGCCGAACGTCTCTTCTTATAAATGTTTGAAAATCTTTTCATACACTTATATATAAAATGGCGAAGCTTTTCTTCCGCGTTTTTATTTTTTTTTTCGCTTTATATTATTTATGTCGTTTTAGCAAATATTAGTGAATATCTTTTTTTTTAACGTCAAAAAATGTGATTTATTATATTATATATAATATTATTTGATATTTTTTATATTTATTGTTCTTAAATAATTTATTGTTATATATATATATATATATATATATATATATATATATATATATATATATATATATAAAGATCTTTAAAAAAATGTTGCAATAGTTTAAATAGAAAGAAATCAAAATTTCAAAGCAAATTCTACAAAATTTAGAAGAAAATAATTTTTGATTTAATTCTCCAGCATCTTAAATTAATTATCTTGATTTTTTCATTATTTTAATAAAAAAAAAATATTTCACAATATTTAATATATTAATTTATTGTTGAAATAATATTAAAAAAATAATTTTTATATATATTGAAAAATATTTAATATTTGTGATATCAGCTTTTATTCAGATAACACAAGTTCAGTTATACATATGTACTGAACTGTTTTAAAAATATTTTCAGACAATATACAGCTGAAAAAAAAATGTGTTAACCCTTATTTTTCATCGCTGATACGTTCTCGTCATGCTCAATAAATTTTCAAGTTAATTTATTATATGATGATGTGTGAATATTTAAAGTAATATATATATATATATATATATATATATATATATATATATATATATATATATATATATAAATATATATATATAAATTTAATATAAATTAATAATATTATTTATTTACACGATTTTATGTGTGCGTTAAAAATCAGGAATAGGACTTAGTAACAGCACATAGGGTGTTAATTGGTTTATTTGTCGGTGTGACTCTATCGTTGTTCGTATCTTGGATGTGCCACTGCACGAATATCTATAATATGTAGGTGATGCGGTAAGTGTGGTGGCACAATAACGCACGTCTCCGATGCCGAATTAAATCGACCGATTGGGGGCCGAAGCCTCCGACTCTCGTGTCGGGCCAGGTTATCTTATATCTTACATATCCGCGTTTATATATATATATATATATATACAAAGGGGGGAGCAGAAACGAGGGGACGGTGTTGAACGGAAAGAGAGGATCGCGGGGGTCTCAGTCGAGCCCCTCGGGCGCCCCGTTTGGCGCCGAGCCCCCAGCTCTCGCCCCGGGGCCCCGCCCTCGAAGCGGCGCGCGCAACGCGGGGCCCCCGCCCCGGCAACAGTATTGACTTTCGCCGCTCGCCCCGGGGGCCCCTTTGACCGACGAAGGGGCGCTCCGCCCCTCCCCCATCCGGGCCCCCGCTCGAATTTCCGCAATTTCTAATGCGACAAACGCAAAAATAGCTTAATTTTGCCGCGGCGCTCCGACGCTGCTCTGAATTGTCGCCCTTCACGCCTCTATGCCGAAACGCTCTTATTTCTACAAATTACACACACACACACACACACATACATTACAACATATGTACGCATATTATTCAAATTCACCTTTGTATACACAACGTATATATGGTATATATATATACAAGCCTTGATAATATCTAAAATAAATAAATAATTCAATTTATATTTACTCAATCGTTATATGCGTACAGTGAATCCATATTGAAATTATATAATATTATCACATCAACCCTTTTTCGGGATTTACACATCGGAATAGTCTTCTATTGCTTATTCTGGAATGGCCAGCAAATTCCAGGCAATATTTATTCTCTGTTGAGGCGGCAGATTTACAAGTGTTTGTGACCTTTTTAGGATAGTTTTATATAGAAAAAAAAAATAGTATTCGATATACTTTATTATATTATTATATATGACATCACTGAAAATAATGCAACAAATCTACTATATCAACCATTTAAATTTATATTGAAAATATTATAGAAATATATTTTTCATACATAGTTATTTTATATTTTACTTTTTTTTTATAACGAATTTCAACTGCATATTTGCATAATTATATTTGCTGAAAAAATTTAAATATATATATATATATATATATATATATATATATATATATATATATATATATATATATATATATATATATATATATATATATAGAAAAAAAATAATAGCATTCATAACAGCAAGATTTCAATATATTTTATTTTATAATAATCAAAGCATTCAATACATCTATTTTTTTTAATATTTTAAAGAAAATTTAAAGCTGAATATTGTACATATTTTTTTTCAATTTTTGAATGAAACAAATTTATACAATATAATGGATTTTTTTTTAATTTTGATCAATCGTCATTTTATATGATTCTGGATAACATTTTTTTTTTGGATCAAATTAGACTTCAGCCTTATCATTCGGATCGCTATTGAAAATCCGAATACACCCCGCGATTTACACCCCATTTTTCACACTTTCGACAAAATCTCACTTCGGATGCGTTTATCTCGTTTCGTCGAAATGACTCCATCGTGTAAATAATGCATAACAACCCCGGTTTATCGTCTAGGCATTCGCATAAATCCTAGACCTAGGCAATTTGTAAAATATAGCCTTCGAATAGAACTTTTCCACGCTTCGATAGGATGCAAAATTTTCTATGTATTTTTTAACACACACACACACACACATATATATATATATATATATATATATATATTTATATAAATATTTTCGTTTTCGACAAAAAAAAATATTATATAATGCCGAAAAACCGCAACGCTCGACATGACACAGAAAAATATTACACTTTTATTTTTCCACCAAAAAAGAAAAAAAAGGTCATATATTAACTTATCGCAAGAGAGAGAAGAAAATGTAAGATACGCGAGAAAAATTCTCCAGTGGTTAAGTTTGGATTACGAGATATCGATTCGAAGGATGAAAAAAAATACAAATTGCGAAAAATAACATCGACCATTGATGACATAAAAAAAATAGAAATAAATAAATATATAAATAAACAAGAAGAAAAGTTTAAAAAGTTGTACAACTTTTTTTCTCATACTTTCTTTTCGATTATTAATACTCGTAAATATGTATGAATGTGTTAAAAATGGATTTAAAATTTTGCAACAATATTCGATACGAAAATAATGAGTTCAATTAATTTTGACTAATAAAATATAAGTATATATATTTTTTTCAAATAAAAATCGCATCTTGAATATAAATTTAAATACTCAAAAATATATATATATTTTTATATACAATATTTTTTTTTAATTTTTAATTTTTCATATTACAAAATAATTTTTGATATAATTATATTTTAACTGAAGAATTACAAAAAATATATTAGAAAAAAATATTAAACCGATTAATTTCAGGTGTATTAAGTAAACCGTTTCTCAATTACAATATATTATATGTGATATAAAATTTCAGCCTGAAGATTTATTCGCATATTATATAAAAAGCCATGAATATTTGACGATATATTAAAATTTCAACAAAAAGCTAATGATTGAACGTTGAACTGCCAACACCCTGTGCCAGTAAAAATTTAGTGGGGCCAAGGTCTGTGTATTGAATTTTTTATTTTATTTTACACATTTTATACAAATTTTATTATTAAGATATTCAAATTACGTATTTAAACGTCACCGGCATCTGTGTTTCGTTATTTTTTCATTGCGTTATTTTCGGAAAAATTAATGATGAACGTATATAATTAATTATTTAGCACAAAAAAAAAATATTCAGAAGTATATAAAATACGAAAATGTTTAAAATATGAAAAAAAAATAATATGAACTAATAGAAAAATTCAGACCTATTATTATAAGGTCTTAAGCGATACACTTATTTTTACAACGAGATATATTACGAATTTTAACGCGCATCATTAAAATTATTTTCATAGCGTAATTTTAAAATATTCTATTTTCTATTACACAACAAGATAAATTAAATTTATTTTCGACGAAAAAGCGTTTTATGACCGTTAATGAAATTCATTAGGTCAATAAATAAACCGCAAACCGATGAGAGTGAGAAAAAAAAATCGAAAATTAAACTCGGTTGCGTCATTTTATTTGCGCTGAAAAAAAAAACACACACACACACACACAATTATTATCAACCGTAATGCGAAATAATTAATAGACGCGATCGGTCTGAATTTAATTTTTCAGACGCACTAATAAAAAAATCTTAATTGTTCTAATAACAATGTTCCTGTAAAATAATTATAATCGCTTTGACACGTTTGAAAAATTGCCGCATCTTTCAGCAAATGTTTTCAGTTTATTTCGGCGGCCATATTTAAATATTCTCGATGTTTGCATTGTTAATTTATCAATTTGAACTTTATCGCTTCACAGTTCTAAATGGATGCTGTTTTATATTATGGTTATTGAAGTGGTGGTCTTTGAAAACTGAATGACTTTAAATATAAACTTGCCGTTTTATCGTATAATCTTCTCTCGTGTGGTAAAAGTATTAAATAGTAAAAGTTTTAATAACATTTATAGACAATTTTGCACGGTTACTAAATAGTCCACTGTGTGAAAATGTTTTTCTCACTCTAAACTGCTATTATTCGATACATATTTAATTTTTAATTATAAAATATATAATATATTTATTATAATTTAAAAATATTTTATCGTAAATATTGAAAAATATATTGATTATTTTTGAATAATTAGTATAAAATAGTTCTATTGTCGTTTTCAACGTAAAAATATTCAGATTTATTACTGTGATCAAAATGTAAGGTGAAATTGTCATATAAAACTCCCAAACATTAGGAAGACAGGTAAATTGTATTTTTTTTCCTAGATTGGTAGAACTGTCTATAACATTTGCTAAGCGTTTGTTTGTCAAAAGGTTTAATTATTTTCGAGTTACACGTGTTTTTACAACTCTTGGTTCCTCATTACGATAATGCACAAGTCATACTGCATTGGTTCATCGCGACTTTTTGAACAAAAACTCGACTCATATCGTTTCGCAACCGCCGTATTCGTCCGATTTAGCTCCGTGCAACTTCTGGATATTTAGCAAATTTAAAAGGCCAATGCGGGGACGCCATTTTGACACGATTGAGGAGACAAAAACCGATGAATCGATGAAGGTCTTGAAGGCTATACCGGAAAAAGACTATTCCTGCTGTTTTGAGAACTGGAAAAAGCGTTGGCAAAAGTGTGTTTTATCAAACGAGGGTTACTTTGAAGGGGATGAAATTGATAAATAATTTAAAGAATAAATAAAATATTAAAAATCGATCGATTATATCGTTATAATAATAGTAAGACATTATCACATTTTTATTTTTGTTTTTTCGATTTTGACGATTATATTTATAAATTACTTCAAACGGTGAATTCTGCAGTAAATGGAAATATTTTAAAGGTTTTCATAGTATTTTATTTTTACTTGACTACGAAGTGCAGTATAAATTATTACGGTCACTTTTGAAAACGTGAGACACCAACTTGGAGTCCGACTTTTAGACTACGGCAAAAGCACGTAACTTTGAATTAAAATAAAATAAAAACCGATTTACAAAATAAAAAAAAAATCGAAAACATAAATTATTCAATCGTTAGAGCTTCACGCGAAATGCTATTAGAATCTATGTGATGAAATTATTTTATTTTTTTTATAATAATATTAAAAATTTCATTTTTTTATATTACATATAATTTTAATATAAATAAAATATTAAAATAAAATTTATTTATTATATAAATATTTTTCAAAACATCATTTTTAGATAAAATATAATATGCATTACATTGGTTGTAAAATATAATATTATATATATATATACAAAATTTATGATTGTCGTTTATATAATAATGATATTTATTTAAAATATATTTTTTACTAAACCTTAAAAAAAATGGTTATAAAAAATAATTTTAATACTATATATATTAAAGTAATATTGAAAAAGATTGACAACGTCTATTTTACGTCATATAAAATAATCATATTGTTTATATTGATGTTAAATATTACAATTTCTCAGAAATTCGATTAATTATATTTATAATGTATTATTATTATTACAAAGTGTAATATAAATAATAAAGATAAATAATATGTATATTAATAACTTATCAATAACAACTTAGAGATGAATCGAATATAAATTAATAATATATTAAATAAAATATTAATTATATATAATACAACGAATATTAAATAAGGTGATTAATTTTAAAAATAAAATATAATTTATCGCTTTATATGAAATTGTTAAATTATATTAATTTCACTGCTTTTAAAGTTTGAATTTCGAGTTCAGATTTTACAGTACAACTATTTTTTTCTAACTAAATAAAATTAATAACTTGATAATTAAATAATATTTTTTTATGATTAAAATTTCTAATTTTTTTTCTGAACAATTCAGTCGTTCTCGATTAATTAAATTTACTTTTTAATGAATAGCATTTAATAAATTGATTTTTTATAATAATAATAAAAAAAAGCATAGATATCTTTCAACTGAATATAAGTTTCTGTTTAAAAATAATAATAATAATTACAAAATAACATCCTAGACTTTGAAAAGTCGCATAAACGATATTTTAGCTAATATAAATATTTCGAAAATTATTCAAAGTTATGTTGCATTTACCTAGAATTTTGTCGATGACCTCGTTTAGTTCGAAAGTCACAGGTTACCGACCTCTGCTTTAATTTCATTACTTTTTATCAAATTGTTATATATATATATATATATATATATATATATTATTTCGCCTATATTCTATTTATATAAATTATCGTTTATAACGACAATAATAAAACGTTTTCTTTTTCTATTTTCATTCATAGAAATAGTTTCACTAGTCACTCAATCCATCCTTGAAATACCTTGAAATTCCATCAGTTTATCCAATATGAGAAAAATTCCACTTATTAGACGTTGTCTGGATAACAGTCCACACTTCAACACTATAAAAGAACCGAGAAAAATATAGTAAATCTTCGACACATATATATATATATACATAACTTTAAGCTTTAGTCAATAGCGATTTGTAAGGATTTTTCCAAGTTTAAAGATATAGTTTCCGACTCGTTATCTTATTATATTCGGTTCATCGCCACAATTTTACTTTTCGTCCGTATTCTATTTAAAATATTTATTTTTAAATTAATTTTCTTATATATTATAAATTCATTATAGCCAGTATTATTTTTTTCGAATTTGCATTATATTCTTATTTATCGATAATGTTAATAATTTCCGTATTAGCTTTTCAATAAAATTCTTTATAAAAGTTGATGTTTTTAAAGATTTAAACTCAAAATTTAGCATTATAATAAGCAAATGGCTTATTTAACTATAATACTATAAATATTTTTATTAATAATATAAAATCATCATCATATATGGTATATGAGTGAAAATTTTTATGTTTGTGACATATAAACAAATATTTAAAATGTATAAAATATTTTGATGAATTAATATTTTTACTTTTTTTAAATTGCTTTTATTTTAATAATAACATTATTATAAAAAATTCTATGCAAAATTTTAGATAAAATATGATAAGTAATTCTGAATGATAAAGAAAAGTTGAAGAAATTCATAATAAATTATGGTTTTATTTGATTTATATATATATATATATATATATATATATATATATATATATATATATATATATATATATATATATATATATATATAGAAAAATTGTTTCATATCGATAGAGATAGAAAAATATTTTTTATGTCTTGTAGAATATTGCATGTCCAGGAAAAGAAGAGAGAATTTTATGCAATGGTAAAATATAAAGTTGAATCTGTTAGATTTTAACTAACAGATTCAACTTAAATAGGTTGTCTCGATTTGACAGAAATATAATGTTCTTCAATATGCTATATACAAAAATGTATTTTTTATAAAATGATTTTAGATATTATGTAAATATAAATATATATATATATATATATATATATATATATATATATATATATTGAAATCAATCATTTGGAATAATTTAAAATCATTTAAAATTGATTACGATTTTTAGAGCAGATGCTCTGAAAAAATTCGAGCACGTGCTTGTCATTTTTTTTTTTCAGATATTATTTCAGAGACGTTTTCAGTACGTGTCGCACCGAGACGAGTGCCGCAAAGCGGGTTTACACAACACGCGTTCATTTCGCGCGCGAGCGAGACAGACGACGCGTCGCGAACGAGCGAGATAGACGGCGCGTCGCGGGCGAACGAGCGAGACGTCAACACGTTGCGACATGAGACGGCGCGCCAGCGAACGAAACGCTCAGAGCATTCGGCGGGGCAGTGTCGTGCGCGAAAAGCGGGGTGGAGAGGGGAGGGCGCAGGACCGTGGGTGGGGCGTGCGCCCCCGAGAATAGCCTCCCTCCCGCGGCCGCCGCTCCCCACCCCGTCCCGCCGGTAGCGCTTCGGAAAACGCCGTGTCGTTTTCTGTCATTCGCCAAAGAGTGCGCGCCCCGGCCACACCGTCGTTAGCCGGGCAGCGCTCATGGCGCACGCGGAGCCCCGTTTTTAATACGCGGGGCTTACCATTTTGCGAGGCATCGACCTCGGACTTCTTATCGTCCAGATATTATAACATTCAAAAAAAAAAAACATCTCCCCATTTAAAAAAAAAAATAATAAGTTGTTAAGCGGCGAGGCGACGCCCGCTCGCGATTCAGCTTATTTTTGAATTTTTGACGAATCAAAAAAAAATATATATATAATGGAGTCGGTGAACGCTGATGACGCGCCCGCCTCCTCCGCCAAGGACGAGGATCGCTCCGTATCCTTGGGAGTCGAACTCAGTCAGGCTCCGCCGCCAAGCCCCCTAACGGGATGCTATCTGTTGATCATTATCGGAGAACCTCATTCTCAGGAGCACAAGCAGCTCATTTTACAACGACTTGTCAAAGGTAAGAAAATTTCATTCCATTTTTATTTTTGTTGTGCTAGTGAAACTTCATTTTTTTCATATTAATCACTTCCGGTTAGCGCGCCATTGAATAAGACGCAAAAAGTGAACATATATTATTTATTCAGAAATCTGAATAAAAATGATCGATTTATTTGAAATATGATTATATAAAAAAAAATATTTAAATTAAACAATATGAATATATATTTTTATTAATATGAATCCATTATAATTATAAGCATATATTTTTAACACACATAGACCCGGTATTGTATTATAATATGTATCAAAAAAAATATTATCATATATAAACATAATACAAAAAATCGAGTCTAAATGTTTTAGAAAAACGTATTTTTTTTTATTATTGATATAATTATTTAAATATGAAATTTTATTTATGCCGATTGTTTTGTATTGATCTGACGCGTCCGTGCAATTATATGCGTGAACGCGATCGATTTCCCGTCGTCGTCGTAATCGTGCAAAAGCGTTATTTTATTCGGGAATCGGTACCGACGGCGTCGATCGATCGATAAACGCAGTGACGGGCGCGGTGCGAACCGCCGGCGAACGCCTTTCCGATCATACGGTAAAAACAGCTGATCTTGACGTTTGACCGCGTCGAAAGAACGGCGCCCGCATCAAAAAAAATCATCGTTTCTTAAATATCGTTAAAACACAAAAAAAAATGTATATCGGGCATTATATAAAATGACCGAAATTTGTATAATATTTCGAAATGTTAGAAATAATAATTAAAATTATTTTATATTAAATATATATTATATGAAAACCCGCATTAGATGTGTTAACGATATATTCGTTTCCATATATAGAATTATTATGTTCAATATTTTGTTTATATCAATGCATATATATTTTTATTATATAATTTATTTTTTTTTAAATAATGATTTCACGTAGAACTGATGACTCAATTCTAAATAATTATTATCTTTTATGAAAAATAATATATTTACAAATATTATCAATATATAGAATAAAATATTTTTATATATTCAAAATGGCGTCTTCTCTAATATTCAACAATTATAACATATCACAATTATTTATATGTAAAATAAATAAGTATCAATTATATCCGTTTATTTATAACGTTCAATTTACATTTATGATACATCAATAGTGCCATTTTTGTACTATAAATTACTTATTACCGGAAGATCTCCTTATGCGGCACAATAAATATATTCGATATCGTTTCACGATAAACGTGCATTTTTCACGTCGCTCCTTTCAGCTGAAACGTTGTAACGCTGAAAACAAACACAAAAAAAAATCGAACGTTTCGCGCTCTTTACGGGTTTCGCGATTACGTACAATATGCTATTTTACATTCGTATAAATAGATTTTTTTTTTCTTCACATTATAAATAAATACGTATTATTTATTCGTCGTACGTAACTCGCATACGAATCGATATTTATATATATATATATATATATATATATATATATATATATATATATATATATATATATATATATATATATATATATATATATTAAAATGAAAAAAAAATAACAGTAAAAATATATTTAAAATCTTTCGAAATAATGACCGACGGTCTACAGAGAGCATCGCCGTCATCGCACTTCGTCGTTACATAATGTAATAACTCAATTTCAATTAATTAAGATCGGCTTTATGCGTGTAATCTTTTCTGTGCATTATTCGCTCTAGTTGAGACCTTGAAATATTGAAACGTCTATTTCACCGGTGAATTCAACAACTGTAAAGAAATGCAAATTTAATATATATATATATATATATATATATATATATATATATTAAAATACGTTGAAAAAATAAAATGAAGTATATTTACATTGAGACGTAATATGAATAATAAACGTTATAAAAATTATATTCATAATATATATATATATATCAATGGAATTTCGATCTTTCAAAAATCCTATATACAGAATTAAATGAATAAAATTTATTTTTAGCGAATGAAGCATTAATAAAAAATTTACGTCAGAATTTCGCACGATACACTTTATTATTATTTTCATATTCGAAACGAATTCCGCATTTGTCCGAAGTAAATAATAATAAAACGAAGATAAATTTGCATTTTTTTTTCATTTCTTTCGCACAAGAATCGAACGAATAAATTTGCGGAGATATCGTCGAAAAAAAAACTATTTTTTTTTCTTTTCACAAAACTTATCCGAATCTTTCATCTCTCAAAACGCTTCGATTGACGCATACAATGCGATCAAAACTCAAATATGTATATAAAAATATATATATATATATATATATATATAATTTTATCGTTCGGCCGCAAAAATATTATATAAAATGCATCGTTGAAAATTTGTGTATAAATAAAATAAAATAAAATAGTATAAAAGTGGCGTAATTCTTATCTCCAAAAATTTCGCCGTCGCTTAAGCAGAATTAAGTCTAACTCAAATAAAGGACGACGATTCAAAGGAATGACGACTGCGTCCGTGTAAACTATTTTGGGAATATATATATATATTTGCACGAGACGTTCTCGGTGTAAAATTGAAATCAAAAAATAAAAATAAAATAGATAAAAAGACGTGCACAGGCGATGGTTTTCAAAACACGAACGTGTCGCATCAATCTCATTATAAAACTGTTATACGATTTTATCTCTCAAAAAATTCCTAAAAATGCACTTAATTAATTTTAATTTTTTTTCAAAAAAATCGTTTTAAAATATGACGATTTAATAAATAAATTGATGGCATTATTGTTTTTTACGACACTCTAGTCTCGTTTTAAAACGCCTCGACGCTTATCAATTTTTTTACTACCAGCTAGTAGTTAAATAATAATAATAATAATAATAATACAAGTCTAACGTTTAATTTATGTGAAAAAAAATAACACTTTTTATTCTGATTTATTAATATTAAAAATATAATTTATTTTTGTGATAAAATTAAATACACATTATATATATATATATATATATATATATATATAAAAATATTGCTTTTTATGGCAATAAATTTTTATTGATATATTTCTATTAAAAATTTATCGATGATCATTAAACATTATATATTATTATTTTATTACATTATCTATTATTCTATAATGATGTTAAAAATCCGGAAAAAACATATTAAGATTTTTAATGTTTATATTAGTATTTCTTTGTCCTTCAAGTATTTAATTTCGTTTGAGACGTTTAGCTTTTTGGGTCAATTGACTTCAATTCATTGCCATTTTGGTCTAAAACAATCTTTTATAAGCTATTTTTTGATTTTATACAGACTAATATGACAATAACAGTATTACTAAAAAAGATACTAAATAAAATAAAATAGATAATGATCTACAAAATCTACATAAATATAGAAAAAAAAGCGAAACTGCAAATATCGACGATTCTTCCGTCTTATTCTATCTCTCTCTCTCTCTCTCTCTCTCTCTATGTTTATCTATCTTTACTCGATTCTTCGACAAATATTTATGTGTGCATTTTGAAGAAGAAGAAAAAAATTACATACACTCGTGGCGTATTGTAAGTGACAAAAAAAGGCATATAAATCAAATTTGCACCGAGGTGATGTAACGTTTTTTTTTCTCTTTCATTATATAAATAAATAAAAACCGAAGCATTGTTTCAAAAAAGTCTTCTAAAATAGAAGAGAGAGAGAAAAAAAAATGAAAAACGAACTGAACAAATAAAATAAGCGGCCTACTCGAAATTGTTGCATTTATCTGAAAATAAATACACAACCCGTATTTGAGTTTGGAGAATGCGAATATTTTCGTGCTGAAATAATGAAAAATAAATCTATATGAAAACAACGGGATTTTTTTTATATTTTTAAATACCGTTACATTTTTATATTTAAACGCTGAAAGTATTGAAGTGAGTCGTTTTCAATTTCCTTTACAATAATATTTTGCTTTTCGTGATGAATTTTCGATATTAATTTTTGATTGATATTTAAAAAAAGTCATATAAATAATAATATCGTCATGATGCAATAAACTATTATTCAGTTAGAATTTTATTATGAAAAAATTTGGAATATTTAAAAAATTTTGACGTAAGATAACTAAGCATACTTCAAATCAATTTTACATTTTCACATTTATTTTGCTGATAAATAACGTTTAATTTATTGATTTTTAATTAACAAAAATAGAACAACACAAAATTGCATATTTACATCATCACATTGTAATTATAATTCGTCATTTTTAAACTATATTCGCTTAATCTTATTAAAATTTTTATCGCAGATTAATGTCTGGGTCGTAAATTTAGGCCAATCGGTTCAGTGTACTGGAAATTTTTGCAGTTAATAATAAAAATATATTATAATATATATATATTTTTTTACCGTTTTATTTTTATTCATATAAAATATTGTGCGATCGAACAATATCAATTTATATCTGTTACATTTGTTCAATAGATAACACGTCATAATTTATAAAATTATTATTATTGTATTAACAACATATTCGCGCCGCTCATAGAACGATAATTAATTTTAATAATAATTAAACCGTCGTAATAATTTATATTTAAATATGAAAAAAAAATATACGCGTGTTCCAATTATTTTCATGTAAAATATGAAACGAACCAGATTATTCGCGTCCAGTGAAATGTGAATTTGTATGCAGGCAATGTCTGCTACATCAATTAAAATTTTTAATGATTCATTCGTCGCTTTTCATACAAAATATATATATATATATATATATATATATATATATATATATATATATATATATATATATATATATATTATATATGCAAATTTACATTCGTACAAGAATATTATATAAGATTCATACGTAGAATCGCGGTAATCCGACATATGACATTCTGTCATATCGTTTTTAATTCAACTACACCGACAGTTCATCAATAAAAAAATATATGTTAATTATATATATATATATATATATATATATATATATATATATATATATATATATTATTTTTCTATGATAAATTTTATTTATTAATATACTTCTTGTGTGAAACACGAATGTTTGGGTTTATAATATTGTTTATATTATATAATATTTTAATATAAAATAATATTAAACAAAAAATAGACTACTAAAAATCGATTAAATATTTTAAATTTATTAATTTAATTTTAGTTAAATATTAATATTACAACTTATAAATATGAAACTCGATAATATGCAATTTTC
Source organism: Leptonema lineaticorne (assembly GCA_024500535.1). Classification (NCBI taxonomy): domain Eukaryota; kingdom Metazoa; phylum Arthropoda; class Insecta; order Trichoptera; family Hydropsychidae; genus Leptonema; species Leptonema lineaticorne. The sequence continues at coordinate 10,614,300 of JANIJI010000065.1, forward strand.
TCCATTAAAATACTATAAAATCTATCTTTTAAAATTTTGATAAAATTATCTAGATATAGAAAGACAGTTGTATAATAGATTATTTTTAGTATAATATTATTTATTGATGTCTGAAATATTAATCGTTTATTGTTTCCAAGATGGCGGACAAGTAAAGTACTTTTACGCATATATTTTTTTTTTGAATAACTCGATTTTTTTCACGTCGCACAAACGTATCTATTTTATATAAAAGTAAAATCTAAATCTAATACTGAAAAATATTATATATATATATATATATATAAAGTACCGGGTTGCGGATAGAGTCAAAATACTGCATTGCCGAACGTTGGTTACTTTGTGACGTAACGTTTTTCGCTCGTAAACCAACCGTAACTTTGAAAAAGAATTTTCATTTTAACCGTGTTTTCAGTTACCCTGTATTTTTATATTCAACATATATATGTCATCGTGAAATCGGTCATTTTATATAAATATATAAAATATTTTTTCATGCGTGCGTTTTCAGCAATTTTCACGCTGAAAACGATGCCGCCATTTTGCGTTCGATCAATCGCCGCGACGCATCGAAAAATAAATGACATTTAATATATTTAATCAATATCAATCATGCTTAAATCGAAAAACGAATATGACGGCATTAAATGAAAGAATTTTTCAAACAAAAAAAAAAAAATAAGATTGATCTATCGAACAAAGGGCTTCGTTATGCGCGATGTAAAATTTCTTTTGTGCTCCTTTTTTTTTTCATGTAGAGAATGAAAAACTTTGTCATTATCAGTTTTTCTCATATATATTTTTTTCTTTCTTTTGAAATGCGACTGTAATTTGTCATCGTATAAAAGAAAAATATCTTTTTTTTTGGGGGGAGGGGTGCAAAGGGGGGGAATTATGGATTAGAACTGACATGTGAAATTGACAAATTGATGCGAAGGATGAAGCTCTTGATTCGATATAACTTCGTTAACAACATTCGTCATACTTGCGTCAATTTTGCAACTTTACCGGTAATAAGATCTGAAATCTCTCAATTTTTTTTATCACATATTATATTTTTAGCACATATTTATATCACTATAAATTTTATTATATATATATTCACATATATAAATAAATCAATAATATAATATTTATACGATATTCAATTTTTTTTATATTCTACAATTAATATTTAAATTAATAATAGTTCAATTTATTTATATATATATATATATATATATATATATATATATATATATATATATATTAAGTGAATTTTAAAAACGGTATCTGAAAAATTCACCTGTTACGATTCGAACGATTCTTTCGATGACTTGCTCTTATTTTCTGCCGGTTCACGGATCATCCGAAGCAAAAGAAACAACAATATCAACAATAAAACTATATGAAAAATATAAAAAAAAAAGTACACGGCTATAAAAAGAATTATAGCCAGAAAATGGCAACAATTGCTAATTGCCGTCTCGTTTCGTTCCGGCGAGTGTTAAATTGAACCGATCTAACCGATATCAGAACGGATCGCATCAGTAAAAATAATGAAAAATAAAAATAAAAACATCCATATCTGTATTACTTTATTTGGCATCGTGCAATTTTATCGTTCTCAACACTTAAAAGTAACTCTTTTTTATTATTATTATTTTCGATACAAAGAAATTCGAATCGGAATGTGTGTTTGTATGTGCAAAATCGAAAAATAATCGGATTATTCGATTCGATAGCAAAAACAATCGAATTCAGTGTGACTGCGATATATATATATATATATATATATATATATATATTGTGAGGCCTTGGCCTCTTTTTTGATTCATCTTATTCGGATCGAAATATTATATTTTATTAAATCAATGTCGAATTGAGCGAGCGTAAAATCATAAGAATTATTTTTTCAATAAAATTAATATAAAATTAATTTAATTTACAATCGATAATTATAATTTCAGATTTATAAATGCCGAATCGCCTATTATTTATTTCAATTGCATCTAACGATTGTATTATGATAATTATCATAATAAATGTGCGTAAAACATTTTTCTAATATATCGATTTACATATTTAATAAACAATTAATATTTATGAAAAAAAAAATAAATAAAATATCAAGGTCTGTATTAATTTCAAATCTCATTAATTAAACATGTATTTTTTTTAACTTTCGAAAACAATTTTAAATTACGCGCAATTATCTAGCATTCAATATAATTTCTCAAAATAACCGTTTATATGTGATGACAAAAAAAAATCGATATTAATTATTTTAATATACTTAAATCGATATGTTTTGTTCTATTTTTCGTTTGCTTATAATGCGACTAATTAAACTACAATGAAAAAAAAAATAATTTCGAACGATTTATATGCATCTCGTGCAATATTTTTGTGCTAATGTTCGAAATGTCGTAAAAGACATTTTCCTTTGTGAAATAATTCGAAATTATTCAGATTATTAATGTGAAAGTTTCCGGTCTAATTATGATTAGTCTAGACATAATTTTACACGAATAAGCGGTGATTTTTTTTAAATAATGTTAGATTTATATTAAATTTTATTCTTACTTATCATGAAATATACATATGCGAAATGACACCGATAGATAGCGCGATTTCAAAACACACTGAAAATATATTATTTTAAAATTAATTTACGCAAATTGATTACTTAATAAAATATAATATATTTATTAAATTTATTTAATATCTTGAAATCAATTTATTTATGAATATTATTAAATTTTAACTAATATGAAATTTTCGTTTTATATTTATTATGTAATGTTCATTATAACACTGTGATCAAAAAGTAAGATGAATTTGTTTATAAAATATAAATTCTTTATTTATTCTTCCAAATCAATTTCATTCCTTTCAAAGTAATCCCCGTACGATAAAACGCACTTTTGTCAACGCTTTTTCCAGTCTTCGAAACAGTCGGAATAATCTTTTTCCGGTATAGCTTTTAAGATTCAGTTTTTATCTCATCGATCGTGTCAAAACGGCATCTACGAATTGGTCTTTCGAGTTTGTCGAATAGCCAAAAGTTGCACGGAGTCAAATCAGGCGAATACGGCGGTTGCGGAACGATATGAGTCGAGTTTTTCCCAAAAAAATCGTGAAAAATCAATGCAGTATAACATAGTGCATTATCGTAATGAGAAATCGAGAATTGTAAAAACACGTGTAACTCGAAAATAATTAAACCTTTGGTAGGACTAAACAGTCCTACCAATCTGGGAAAAATATTTACAATTTACCTGCCATCCTAATGCCCGGAAGTTTTAAATGATAATTTCTCCTCACTTTTTGATCACAATAGTATATTTTTTTCTTCTGTAAGACGCATCGATAAAATATGTTGAAAACCTCTGCATTAAATTTAAATCAATTTTATGTTTCAATATATATATATATTATTTTATTTTGCAATCGCTGATTATTTTATGAAAATAAAAAACCACGACGGGATGAACGGTTAGTGAAAGGATGGGGGGGGCGGATAAGGTGGAAATTTTCCATTTTACTAATGTAAGCGAGAGGGCAAATGGAATTAGTCAGGAGCAAAATTCGGCTCACGTTCGCGAATTTATCGCAAACGAAGGTTCTTTAAATTCTAGAAATGGAACAATCACGAACATTTACATTACACACGAATAATACCGCATAAGGGTGCGGAAACGAGAAAAAAAAAACACAAACCGTATTTATTAATATATTTATATATTTTATACGCCGCGTGTGTATTGTCGACGTCAAGGTTAAAAGTTCAAACAAATTTAAGGTTTCACCGTCGATAATCCGACGCTTTTAAATATAGTCCGCTCTTTTCGGAACGCACGCAAAAAAAAACCGACTCGTCTGCTGTTCCATTTTCGACCGAATAACACTTATTATTGCGGTAATTACGAATTATTTATTATCGTCGCGGTCGATAATTACCCTACTGCCGCCCCTGGATTTCAAATATATATATATATATATATATATATATATATATATATATATATATAAATTTAACTACGATAGTGAACCGTTGTCATTCGTAAATGCGACTTTCGATTAACCGGCCTAATTAAAAAAAATAATAATATTCTAAAAATATTTTATATAATTAATTTCAATCATTTATTACACTATTGTATTACATAATTTATCGTGGATAATAAAGGGTTGAAAATTTTATGAAAATATCTCGCGTGTTTTTTTTTTATTTTATATTTTGAATTAAGGTTAATTTTGCTGAAATTTTCCGACAAATCGAATGATTTATATATTTATTTTTATTTTAGAAAAGGCGTCGCAACCCATTTTAACGGTCGTTATGTGCGCAATTATGCGTTAACTAATTTAAAAAATAATAATAATAATAATTGCGGCAACAAATTTACTTCGTCATTATCGTATTTTTATGCTGAAATTGTATTATTTTGACCTAAAATAAAACATTTAAATTTAAAAAAAATATCCAATTCAATTTAATCAAATGACGAAATGATAATTATTGAGCTGCCGATTTATTATCTATTATAATAATAATAAAAAAAAATAGAATATGAAAGTTTGCTATAAAAATATTTGCTATAAATTCGTGACGAATTTTTATTTGAAAATATAAAGAAATTTGTGAATGCGATTTTTTTTTTTTTGAATAAATTCTTCGGTTTGAACGACGAATTCGGCTCCATTAAAGTGATTGATTCGTTTTTATTATGCGGAAAAGAAATTTCCTTTCTCCGGTCCGAATACAGATGCTATCTTATCTGTCCCGAAAGAAGAAAGGACCTGAACAAATTGATGAAGTCGTCTTCTTCATTGTCATAGTAGACGCGATAATTGCTCCTGTTCCTCCTGCTCGACTTTACGCCATTTCATTATAATAATATTTTTCTTCTTATTATTATTCTTCTTTTTGTGAAGTTTTTCATTGCTTCGAAAAAGCTCGTTAAATTTTTAAAGCGATTTATGACGAACGAACGAACCGAACTCGGAAATAGGTTTTCGTGGATATTCGACTTTTCCGTTTCGTTCGTTCATTATTCATCGCGAAATTATTATTCCTGTCTGAAATTCAGATGTGACTTGGTCCTTCCTTTCTGTCTGTTGAAAGTTTTTGCAAACGGAAAATAAATCCAATTCCACATTCTAAAAGTGCATCGTAGAAGTTTAAAGCTATCAAAGACCACGCGAAACGTAGTTAAATTTATACAATTTTAAAAATTCGGCGTTTTCATAAAATTGGATCTGAATTTTTTACGACAAAATATGCATACATTCTTGCTATTTTTAAAATATAACAAGATATTCTAAAATGCAGTTCTAGCGTGAAAACTGTAAAAAAAAATATGCAAACAGCGTTTTTTTTTTATAGTGTATAAAATTAACTAAAAATATCGTTAGCTATATTTAGATACAATGTAAGAGATTTTAGCAGATGATACATCGACATTTTAAACACCTCTAAATATCAAAATCGACGATATTTTAGTTTCATCGTCATAATTAAAATCCTTCAAAAATTTCTGAAATGTCATATCTGATTTCATTTTTTCTCGAATTTTCCTCGTGGATGTCTTTCTATTAAATATTCATCTAAAATTCATATCATATACATGACAAAAAAATATTTTTATGTCATCATTTTAATATTTCACTTATCCACTTTTTACGAATTCATATATGACTTAGTAACTATTCGAATCGATAAAGGATAAAAGTGCTCGTCCTTTATCAAATATTCTTATAAACTTGAACATGCGCATCGGTGAACAAATAAATATATTATTTTCTTGATCAATACTTGACTTTCTTGAAGTCATATATATATATATATATATATATATATATATATATATATATTATTTTGAAAATAGTGTATTATTTCAACTTCCAGTCACTTTTATAATTATAAAGTAAATATTGTTTATTTATTTTACAATATTTAATGTCGTAAATTATATTCAATTTTCGATATATAATATCATCTATATAATTTGTTTACTAGTAAATGGAAAAAAAAATATTAATTTATGATAATATATATTATTATATAAATATTTATAATACAATGATAAATAAATTAATTTTGATATATTATATAAGAAATTTTAAAATTGTTCTTATTACATTCAAAAAATATTTATAAACATTACCGTTATATTTCAATAGAAAATCTTTAATTTTATAATATAATTTAATATATTTTTAGATAATCAAAAAAAAATATGAAAAAATATATACAAATTTCATTCGAAATTTGTTCATAAAATTAATTAATAATAATAATTTTACGTTTGCCCCCCCCCAACGACTATCTCCATTGCCCCCCCCCATAATATTGAATTCGTTATTAATTCACATTACGCAACGTTCATATAACAACGTATACGTAAAACTGACTCGTTTAAAATTTAATTCGCTTTTTAATAATGAACAAAGGCCTTCTACAAAGTTCATTTCACGCAAGTTTAACGCCATATAAACTAATTATTAATCGTAAGTAAACTTTATAATAAAATAAATGCTTATTCTGCGAATTTTCTATTATATTATATAATACTTCCGAGAAAATTTTCATTAATATTATTACGTTATGTTTCAAATTCGTATTTTCTATCTATCAAGAATATTGATAAAATATTTTACATATTAAACAATTTAATTTTTATCTATAGATTATATAATTTGATAAATATTAAACGTAAATTCGATATATATTATATGCTGAAATTCAGAGCAAATCAATATTCTATTACCATATTACAAAACGGATTCGTCTATGAATTCTCTTCTTATTAATATGAACAGAACACACACACTATTTACCGATTCAAATATCAAATTATTTTATATAATCTGCCGCACAAAAAAAAATTGTGCGAGAAAAAAATCAAAAAATTCATATCACATTATAGGATTTTTTTTTCAATTAATTTAATTATACATATTTATTTCTAATATTTACTACTGTGATCAAAAAGTAAGGTGAAATTATCATTTTAAAACTCCCGGTCATTAGGAAGGCAGGTAAATTGTATTTTTTTTTCCTAGGTTAGTAGGATTGTTTATGAATCAAAAAATTTAATTATTTCCGAGTTACACGTGTTTTTACAACTCTTGGTTCTTTCAACACGATAATGCATCATGTTATACTGCATTGGTTCTTCACGACTTTTTTGATAAATACTCGACTCATATCGTTTCGCAACCGACGTATTCGCCTGATATGACTCCGTGCGACTTCTGACTATTCAGCAAACTTAAAGGATCAATGCGAAGACGCCATTTTGACACAATTGAGGAGATAAAAATCGAATCGAAGAAGGTCTTGAAGGCTATACCGGAAAAAGACTATTCCGACTGTTTCGAGGACTGGAAAAAGTGCATTTTATCGAACGGAGTATACTTTGAAGTTGATTAAATTGATTTAGATGAATAAATAAAGAATTTACATTTTATAAACAAATTCATCTAACTTTTTGATCACAGTATTATACGTATATGCCAGTGATATGTTAATATCTAATACTGAAAACTTCTACATACAATATTGTACTGATTTTACATATATATATATATATATATACATATATATAGAACGAATTTACATAATAGAGTAAAAGTTATGTACATATTAAACAAAATTAATATAAATATATTTATAAAGATTTTCTCAAAATATACAACTGTTAATAAAAAAAAAAATTATAATATAGAGTCCAAAATGGGCATGTCGAGCCACACACAAGACATTTTGTATATAGATGATTATTAATTTCGTATTGCATTCGTTCGAAACCCGGAAAAAAAGACATGATTTATTCAGGTCGTCGCTCAAAACTCGCTTTTCTCTTTGTGTTGTGTGAAAATATGTTTTCAGCGGTGTCTGATAGATTGATGTGTGCAACATTAATTCAGAACCGTCTACGCTGAAACAACGCCGTATTCTGCTCTGAAACGTGCAAAATATATCATATAATAAATGGAAAAAAAAAAAAAAATATATATATATATATATATATAAAATATATATGTAGAGGCGTCTTATTTCGGTCTTAAATCATGGCCGTTTTTTACGCGAAACGCTGTATATAAAAATGAAATCATAATAGAATCTCTATTGCCGTATAACGGTATAACGTTTTGAATACGAATTAGAATATGAACCGATTTTTGTAATATATTGCAAAATATTTAAATTAAACATGTAATAAATTCGTCAAACGTGTGCCCCTAAAAAATTATGGAAATTTATTCTATATATTTTTAATTATCATAATTTTTTTTTCGTTATCGTGTAAAAACGAGATCAAATTTATTCGATTATCGCCACTTTATTTTGAAAAAAAAAATAAAATCCACATTTTCGTTCAGAAAAAAATAATATTTATCTTTATATAAATCAATTTTAGAATTTTAATTTTAAAAATAAATATTTTTTTTAATAATTGAATTAATTATTGAATAAAACGCACGGATATACATAAATGAAATCGGTGTACAGAAATGCTGAAAGAGCAACATTTTCTAATTATCTATCGGTCGAAATACAGCGAATATTTTCCATTAACATAATTAAACATTTCACGGCCATGTCCACTTTAATTTATATTTAAAAAAAAAATTAAAATATTTATATATTTTTTTAGAATAAACCAAACACATGCAGAGCAAGTAATCGATAGCTTTGCGCCAATTGTTCGTCGAATCGTTCATCGCACATTATAAAAATAATAATAATAATAACAACCGAAATATTTTAATAGTAAAATCTCGATAATCCGACACCTCGACTAATTGAACTATTATTTTTTTTTTTATAATTTAATATTTCTTTCATTATAAAAATATTTAATTTTATATTATTTTAATCTCTCGATAATCCGACAGTGATTGTTTCTTAAATATAATACATCCATCAATTATATTAGAAAATTATTTAAAACATAATATATTTATATATATATATATATATATATATATATATATATATATATATATATATATATATATATATATATATATATATATCCATGTTAATACGTTGCGCGTGCTAGTCGTCAATTTTGGCCATAATTAATATCGTGCATTACCTCGCATTATTCACTGTTTATTCCGTTTACATTTTCGTGGTCACTGTTAAAGCAATTAATATTCTAGACATGTCGTCTCTTAAACGAGACCGAACTAAAATGTCTCAAAAGCAACTTTCAAATGACTCACGTTCGCAAAACGAACACACCATCTTAAATTCCTACGTCCCGGTTTTATATATATATATATATATATATATATATATATATATATATATGTATATATATCCATATATATCTTCTGGATTCAAAAAAAAAAGGATGACGAGTCATATTAACATAGAATGAACATCGTGTTTTTCAATTATGCCATTCATAATTATTTCGTTTTGAATCAAAAAATTATTTTTATACTAAATATAAATATGACGGCGTTCGCCGCGCGTCGCCGCCGCCGCCGACGTCGTAACGTCCATTTATAGGCCCTATTCGCGTTGTTTTTGAACATATTTAAAATTTTAATTCATCACGACATTTATATCAGAGGGCTAAATAAAGAATAAAAAATTGGTATGATAATTATGTTGCCGTCGCAAGTATTTTCGGAAATAACTTAACTGCGTAAAAGACAGAGAAAATTGCCCTTAAAAATACAATGGCCGCTTTATTGGAGAATAACAGAAAGCGTCGAGAAATAAAAATTTCCATTTAAGTTAAATTTGAATTTCAACGACTTGAAATTTGTTAAAGTCCTGATATGGTTAAAATATATATTAAAAAAAAACTTTGTAGTAAAAAATTATTAGAAAATGTTTTATTTTAAAATATATTAATCATAAATTAAAAGAAATCTTTTACTTTCGCTTTATCGTGCCATATTTTCATTTCTCAATGCTATCTCAATATTTGAATAACATATTTTTGGCCGAAAAACAAATATTTGACGTCCAATTAAAAAGTATGCAAATCTCTGCAATTTTTGCGCGATAAAAACCTTGTATTTTTTTACGACTTCAGAGTTTATTTAAAAAATACATTAAGCTATTTTAACTCAAAAATGCAAGTGTTTTTAAATATTTATCTTTTTTTGTTACAGGTGAGCTATCTTTTATACGATAAATAAATGATTTGATATTCGATAATTTTTTGAGTGGTAAGTATTTAAAAATATTTTTTATTTATTTAAATTTAATTACTGTTGAGTTTGGTGAATTTAATATTTTTTATACGTATAAATATATAAAGTTTATTCTAAAATTCCGTGACACACCCTAGTTCAAATTTTTAAAATGAATATTTTATTTTAAATTATATTTTTATATATTATTATATATATAACGCTTACATTTTTATACATTTTTTATCTAAATATATTAAACATTATTATGACGATTATATATATAGTGCGGACATTTTAAATAAAACTCGAAATTTAATTTTACCAAACTCAATGGAAATTATGAATATATTTTCAGTAATTACGAATAATTTCCAATTTATCACATTTATAAATCGATCAATATGTAAACGATTAAATAATATTTTACAGAAACGAAATCTAAAAATTTTTAATTAATTAATATATATTTGAATATTAAAACGAAATTATTTTCGGTCTGAATATTTCATATCAACAACGACGAATATTTAATTTAATTTATTTTTGATTTATCGCTTTTCGAACGTGAAAAAAAAATTTCGATTAATTCACTTTATTCTCGTCGATGGAAAATAAAAATTGGAATTCGATTCGACGCACCATCAATTAATAATTCGAACGATACGTCATATCTAAAAGTTTGAAAGGGTATAAAACGCTTATTTTAGATTTTGTTATTTGTTTTTATATGTATAGGGAATTGTAAATAAAATAAAAAAAATAAAACAAAACGATTCGGTGGTGGGGATGGGAGGGGGCTAACATTAATCGTGTGCGTTATTATCGACGTGGGTCGTATATATTATATAATATAAAAGCTGAAAACGATTTTTTTTATGTCGTATCCGATATGTATTTAATGACCGGTGTCGAAATTGCGGTCCGACGAATAATATTCGTTTCAATAATTTATTACGATTTTTTCCATAAATAAGAAAAAATATTTTTTTTTTTTTGTAATTTTGCAATCATAAAGTGTTATAAGTGCACATAAATCGTAAGGGTGATTTTTTTTATTGATCGATTTTATATATATATTTATTTTGACTTCCAACTTCGACTTTGCATATTTCAGGTAAGTTTTTTTTATTGATTTTATTTCATATGAAATTATGTCAATTTTAGATTTTTGAATATTTTAGTATGTCACACTGGCAACAGATGTCACTATATTTTAATACAAATTTTTAAATATTTTTTTTTAACATTTTATAATATTATTTATATATTTATATTAAAAATATTAAAATTAAATATTATGAAAATTTATGTATATATATATATATATATATATAATTAATATTTAAAAATGACATATTTTCATAAGAAAAAATATTAATATAAATATCAAATAATTTTATGATACAAAGATGTACAATGAAATTTTTTATTCTATAAAAGGTTTTATATTTTTCAAATAACTAAAATATGACAAATATACTGGACTCAATATTATGAAGGGATTTTAAATACCTGACTCCAACTTCGAATTTCTTGCTTACCTAAACACCCAAATATATATATATATATATATATATATATATATATATATATATATATATATATATATATAAATATATATATATTATACGTATATAAGTTTAGTAGGAAAACGCTTGTTTGCCGCAATGCCGTATACAACTCGGGGGCAGGCTTTTACAATATAATCGTTTCATAGGGCAAAACCGCGGCCCGTGCCCCCAAATTTGTCGACCATTTTGAATAAAACACTCGTTATACACCCGTTGGAATAGTTTCGATTAATTCAGACCCCCCAGAGGACGGAATATTCGACACCGAAAGCCTCTTTTCGGCGGCAATTTCGAATCTTAACTATTGCGGTCACGGACGAAAAATATAAACGAAACAACTAGCCTTCAAAAATTATTTATCTATTGTATTTATTTAGATGGTTTCGTCTCTTAGATTTCGTTTTTTATGTCTTTGAATTTTACGATCGTTCGGGAAACATGCCAGTGGCAGTTGTGCCAGAATTTTTTGATTGTTGTCCTATGAATGAAAAGAGAAAAAATATGTATACAAAAAAAAATATATTAATATAGAAAAGGCTTTATATAAAAAATTACCATTTTGATGACTATAACAAAATTGCAAAATTTTATATTATCTCTATGCTTAGTACGCATTTTTTTAATATACATATATAAAAAAAAAATTTTTTTTGCAGTAATGAACTCTTTAAAACTTTTTCAATTTACTAAACTAACCTTTAGATAGATGTATGAACATTATTTTACACAAAAAAAAAAGTTTTTTTGACCATTTTGAGTACAAAAACACAAATTTAATTCACTTTTTTAAATAATAATTTCAATATAAATTTAACAATAATATTATAAAATAAATTATTTTTAAATATTTATGCGCGTTATTCTATTTATATGTCGATTATAAAAAAAAAAACTTGACGGCACGCAAAATATGTTTGAACCTTCAGACGCACCTTTTATTAAAATTAAAACACCGCCAAGACACTTATTATAATTAAATTCTTCGTCGAAATAATAAAATACCCCGCGAAATATTTCCCTTTGAAATATTTTACGCATCCCCAACCACCCTGTTATTATAAAGTATTAAATAGAAGTGTCGTTATAATGGATTTCGAACATTCGACGTTGAAACTAACAAAACGTCTACCGAAATACGACACCCCGTTCGTTGAAGGGGGCTCGTTTTTCGAGTTCACGTTCAAGTATTTCAACGTCACTAATTTCTCTTGATTAATTTGTGTGCCCCGTTTGTGTCGTCGTGCCGAAATTGAATTGAATAATTATGCGACACGATAGACCGAGGGGGGGGAGGATAAATTTAATGGATATTATTACGTTAACAAGAACGGATGGTGCGTATACAATTTCTACCACATTTTGATTAGATCAAGTCGAATTTTAAATTTTTGCCTCCCCCCCCCATATATATATATAATAAAAAATTCACTAATATATTATTAAATTACCAAAAATAATGTATAAATTATTTTTAATTTATCAATCATAAATGATTTTTTTTAATCTAAATTTCAAAATTTATTTATATTAAATAAATATATAAATTCTGATTTATGACTATATATTGTTTTATCTGCGTTCTTTTTCTATCAAATATGCTAAATTCACGGCCCACTGAAGCTTTTCGTGCGGCCCATTAAATATTTTCGTTCAGAACATTTAGTATTGAACGATACTTATTCTACAAAATTGATCAAAAGTGTTCACAAATACAATATATATATATATATATATATATATATATATATATATATATACATAATAAAATATTTATTTTTAATAAACTTTTTTCATATTAAAAACGTATCGATTATATTATAATATGAATTTCAATATATGATATCGACTAAAATAATAATAATAAACAATAACATCGTTTTAAAAAAATATATCCGATTTTGTTCCGATTATATTTAGATAGCTTTTTCATTAAAATATCTACGTTACGAAGTAAAATTCGAACATTTTCGGTGAAATTATCATAAATTTCTCATTTTGCGAGGCGTATTGATCGTTCGAACGGACACTAAATGAAAAAAAAGTGCTGAAAAGAAAATTATATATATATATATATATATATATATATATATATATATATTCACCGGCATTACTCGGGGGACGTAGTGTGACGATGTTTCGCATTTTCACCGGGACAATGGCACTTCATTGCAATAATGGTGAGGTTTCTGCGAAGGTGAAAAGCTACACGGTCGACCTGATGACAAGAAAAAGCAAAATAAAAAAAAGCAGCAACAACAACAACAACAGTATATAAAAGCTCGACGAGTACGATATATTTTTTTTTCACTTCGTTTTTCGCCCGCGGAAAAGCGGCTCGAACACCTGCAGGAAAAAAATTTTCTTTTTTCACTTTTTTTTTTTTTTTTTTTGAAACAAAAGCGGCGACGAACGGAGAACGGGAGCTTTTTATAACAGTTCAGTTGAGGGGATAACTCGTACATTCAAGGAGCTTTTTTTTCCTACGCCGAGCTTTAATAAAATGCCTCGTTTTATTTCACTTTTTCCTCTGTCGCTTTTCCACGACGAAATCCGTTTTAAAAAAGTAAGAAAAGTCGAAAGCTTTTCAATTGAGATATTATTCGGATCGTTATCTGATTTTTATATCATTGAAAATTTGGTTCAATTATTACGTTTTTTAATGGAACACGTTTTTTTTATTAGATAATTAATCTTTATATATATATTGCTATGTAATAAAAATAGTAATAATAATGAAAATAATAAATGATGACGCAAAACGGTTATAAATATAATTCATATTAAATGATAATCATATATTATATGTTTTGAATATTATTAAATATTTACATATGATAATTAGATATAAATTATCGGTTTTATATTTATAACATTATAATGTTATACAAAAATAGATTTTGTAATAATATTTAATGACGTATAAATAAATAAGACATTTTCCTCGCGCAAAAATAAAATAATAAAAAAAAGTTAAACTTTGAAAATTTAACTGTATAATGCACCGTTCCATCAAAAAGTTCAACCGCATATTACAAAATTGCAAAAGTAAGTTTAAACTTTACTTGTAAAATTTTATTTTATCCTTTAAATATTTAAGAGACTCATAGAAACTTTCACGTCACGTTGCAAAGTCATCTCGATTTTTCGCAAAATTTTCCGTTTTCGCCATTTTCATATCGGTTACATGTATTTTATGATTCTCGACATTACGAAATATAAAATATAATATATATTTTCCTAATTTTTTTTTCACATATATAATATCCGATTTTATTTTTATTATATATATACAATTTTTTTCATATCAATATATATATATATATATATATATATATATATATATATATATATATTATAATAACAAAATTTTCTCAAAATAGTATGAATACGTTTTTACAAAGACTCGAAAATATTTTATATAAAATAAGCGTAGCGTTTTCCTTAGCAAAAGACTTCATTCCCTAAGGATATTACGAATGTGTATGTTTGGCATTATTACTTTTATTATCGACTTCCTTCGGGGTGTGATGATTTCAGGAAGAAAATTTCCACGTCGAAACGTTATCCTGTTTCACGAAATTCATCCCTGGATTACGTCTGGAAGCTTTGAATTATAAACGGCACAGCGAATATATAAAATATATACTTGTCACAAAAGCTACCCCTTTGTTATATTATATATATATTTCGTAATATATTTAAATATATAAATTTGAGAGAAACAAATATTCAAAATGTATAATAATAATAATATTTTAATATTTAGTTTATTACACAAAAATATTTTTTCTATATCATACTGTGATCAAAAAGTAAGGTGAATTTGTTTATAAAATATATTTTTTTTTATTTATTCATCTAAATCAATTTAATTCACTTCAAAGTAATCTCCGTCCGATAAAATGCACTTTTGCCAACGCTTTTTCCAGTCCTCAAAACAGTCGTAATATTCTTTTTCCGGTATAGCCTTCAAGACCTTCTTCGATTCGATTTTTATCTCCTCAATTGTGTCAAAATGGCGTCTCCGCATTGATCCTTTAATTTTGCTGAATAGTCAGAAGTCGCACGGAGCCAAATCAGACGAATACGGTGGTTGCGAAACGATATGAGTCAAGTTTTTGGTAAAAAAATAGCGAATAACTAATATAGTATGACATACTATCGTGATGAAGGAACCAAGGGTTTTAAAAATATATGTAAAATAGTATATGTTTTAAAATCTATAATAAAACTGATTTATTTTTACATACATATTTTAGTTAAAATTCTAAAATATTGATAATATATATATTTATACATATATATATATATATATATATATATATATATATATATATATATATATATATATATATATATGCCTATATTGCGGCGACAATTCGAGTTTTTCCCCGCTTTTCCGGTGTACGTGTTCAAAAATCACATCCGCTAACGGATATTACCCGGTGATGCAATCCCTCTTATATTGGCTGCATTTCGATATGCAACCTTTAAATAGAAATATGTATATAAAATATAGAAAAATCCTCTTTTCTATGCTGAAATATGCGATCGCTTTATTGAGTGCTTTTCCTATATTTATTTCGTTTTATATCCGCAAAGTTTTATATTATTTTTGCATCGTTCAAAATATATTCGATGATATAACATTCTGTTTGTGACATCTATTGAAATGAATGGATTTATTTGAAAAACTAATATATTCATATTTATTTTGAATAAAAGTGCGTTCGAACCGTTTTTATACATCATATAAAATTAAATAAAACGTTAATTTTTTGAACAATTTTCCAAATTTTTCTATTGAATTAAAAACGTAAAAAATATTTTAATCAATATAATTGATCATTTTTACTTTGATTTTATTTATATATTGTAAATATTTATATGTATAATTATATAATTTAATTTAAACTTTACAAATTATAAAATAACACTGCATTTTTTATTTTCGCACACGGCTTTTTTTTTTATACGACTTCGTATAAAAATCTTGCATAATATAATATAATACGAACGTTGAATTACGAAGCGAGAAAAATATTACATAATAGAAACGAATAATAATAAAGTAAAAAATAAATAAATAAATAAATACGGATAAAGCGAAAAGCATACAACATCCGACTGCAGACCGAAGTCGCACAAAGCGTGGAAAGTCGTGAAAAATTAATAAAAGCGTGCGGAAAATTGTAATTTGCATGTTGAACCGAAATTGCATCGTTTATGCAACGTTGAATGCGCCGGAAAATCTCTTTAATAATGTTTGCGCTTGAAGAGCCTTTTTTTTATTTTTTTCTTTTTCATTTTTCACTGAAAACTACCTTTACTATATAACGTTTAAAAATTAAAGTTTGTCACGCTATTATTCGTCACATCGACACATAAATATATATATATATATATATATATATATATATATATATATATATATATATATATAATTAATTAAATTTCTCGTTCACACTATAAATTTTGCGGAAAATTTCGCTTTCAACGATCGACACGCATATCTATTTATTATTTTTTTTATAAACACGACATATATAATATCACTTATATTATGGTATATAAACGTTCTGAAACATAAATACACGTATGTTTATGTTCGTGTTCGCGTATAAAATATAAAAAAGTTCAACCTTTCAATAAGAAAATATCGCGCTAGAGATATATTTTCATATCCGAGACTTTTCCGCACACTGAACACGCCTTTTTCAACGTTTACTTTTCGTTTCGGAAAATTTCATAAAGCTTCTAAAATCGACCGCTTTCCTCCATCGTACCTATGAAAGTCTAAGTACTCGATTCGGATTGTTTGCTTTTACGGAAATTATATTGATATATAAAAAATATACCATTATGATGATGAAAAAAATATATATTAACAACAGTTCTAAGTGAAATTAATATGATCTAAATATTCATTAATATTATATACTATTGTGATCATAAAAGTAATATGAAATTTTCATTTAAAACTCCCGAGTATTATTAGGAAGGCAGGTAAATTGTAATTTTTTTTCTTAGGTCTATAATATTTGCCAAGCATCTGTTTGTTATCTCAGAATTCACGTATTTTTATATCTCTCGATTCCTTCATCATGATAATGCACCATGTCATACTGCATTGGTTCTTTGCGCCTTTTTTGACAAAAACTCGACTCATATCGTTCCGCGACCACCGTATTCGCCTGATTTGACTCCGTGCGACTTTTGACTATTCGGCAAACTCGAAAGACCAATTCGGAGATGCCATTTTGATATGATTGAAGAGATAAAAACCGAATCGAAGAAGGTCTTGAAGGCTATACCGGAAAAAGACTATTTTGATTGTTTTGAGGCTTGGAAAAAGTGCGTTTTATCTGACGGGGATGATATTGATTTGAAAGAATGAACAAAGAATTTATATTTTATTAACAAATTCACCTTACTTTTTGATCACAGTGACATTTTTGAACTTTGACAGTGACATATT
>JANIJI010000065.1:11285000-11372500 GCA_024500535.1 Leptonema lineaticorne
ATAAAATAATATTGAGTATAATTTTAGAATATTAAAAAAATATGTATATATAATAAAAGTAGAAAATAATTTGATCACGATTTTACATTGAGCGCACCCTGTATACGGTATATATATCGAAACGACAAGACGCAAATACGCCGCGTATGCGAGCAATAAAGTTGTACAATTTTAACGAACAGATTATCAAGTATTCAAAAACAACAGCACAAAAAAAAAAAATATATATATATATATAAAATAAAATAATACAAACGTAAAGAAAAGGGAGCGCTAAACGCGTAGACCAAAGATAAAAACGTTATTTATTAACGTAATTTGTACGAAACGAAGCGTCTACGCCACTGGACTCGTCTAATAGTCTCACTCGCGGCGACCGACGATTCCCATCGGTTAATGGCTGTTTTATACCATTGTTTTCGAACGGTTGAAAATTTTCAAAAACGACCCGAAATCGGTCTCGGTTCGCTAAGTACGAAAAAACCCCTTCTTTGGACTCGGGGGCCAATTTTCGAATGTAATATGAATTTTTTTTTTTGAAAATTACTATAACGCCTCTCGCGCACTTTACAATATATATATATATATATATATATATATATATATATATATATATATATATATATATATATATATATATATATATATATATATATATATATATATATATAATCGGTAAAAATTATTTATAATTAATATAACGCCGACAGAAAAACACAACAAAAGTATGTAAAAATTTCCGAGCAAATATTTATAAAATTACTTTCTTCTTGTATTATTTTTATTTCTGATCGATTCGTTATAAAATTACTGCGAAATTGCTGTGAAATTATGCAGCGAATGAGCATATTAAATTTTTATTATGACATTGTCGGCATTTTTTTTTATAATGAGAATTTTTAATCTTAATTCCAGAATAATAATATATATTTTTTTTTTGTATAAGACATCCTTAATTTTATTCTTATAAATAAATAAAAAAGAAATTATTGAAATATTCAATTATATATCAAATTTTATTTCATATTTTCAATTATTAATACAAACCGAAAAATTACTTTATTATAATCGAATGTGCAATCATTAAACTATTGTAGATATTTTTCTAAAAAACATCATTAGTTTCGTTTGAGAGCATTACGGACCTTCTAAAGGTCCGCACATTACAAATTATGAACGATTAATCTATGCTAATTAATCAAAAAATGCAATGCTTGCAATTTTAATTAAAAAATTTACATTTATTTTCAATTAGTATAATATTTTAGTATTAATTATTCATACTTATGAATACTTTAAAAATATATTAATTTAATAATATTTTGATATTGAAAAAAAAAAAAAAAAAAAATATATATATATATATATATATATATATAAGAAAGCAAATCTTTAATTATTTTTTAATATTCAACAGTAAAATTGTACAATCTATAATTTATTTATTATTTTTTTTAATACGGAACAATAAAATTCTTCTGAAAAAAAATCGTGCGCTTTGTAACATTATTAAGCGTCACCTCGACAATTTTATCGACATTTAACCCGACGTATAATGCGACCTTTAAAAATCGCAAATTGCGTCCACAAATTTCAGCATAACGTAGGAATAAAAAAAAAACACCGACGACAAAAAAAAAGCTTCGTGAAAACACACACACACACACACACACAAATAATAATTATTATAAGTACGTTTACGTTCGAAAAATATTCTTCGCATGCTCGGACCGAATTTACATATAAAAATCGTTGCGGATAACGCCGTATATATTTAAGTATCGTCGGTCGGCCATTAGCATTCATTAAATGCAATCAAAGCCGAGGATTATATTTGCTTACAAAATCACGAAAAGTCAACGCGGGGTTAGTCGGCTGGTCCGGGGGTGGATTATGCCCCGTTCGGTCACGGAGGGGTTGCGAATATCGGCGCTATTTAAATTAGGGAAACGGTCGGTGTGCAAATCTCCTAATAGGATTTGAAGATATAATACCTACGAAGTGTGTCCATCATACCTACGTATATCCACAAAAATTGTATATACTATACCTACAAAAAAATATTTAAAAAAAAACACCAAACAAAAAATCGCACCATTATATTATTATCATTTAAATTTATCGATAAATATACCATTCTTCATATCGCATTAGTGACAATTATATTGTAAAATTAATTTGCCATTAATTGACCGATTATTTTGTAAATCTGTTAATTGATTCTTACATTGTCATCGAGAGTGAACAAATATGCAAAGTTTCAGCTCAATTGAACGTCGAAAAATTCTCAAAAAATCGATTACAAAATTCCACCCAGACAAACGGACAAGTGAAACTTATATATAAAGCGTGTAATAAAAATATTATATTATATCATTAATATAATATTATATTATCTATTAAGACGGTATTTAATATGTACATATAATATATGTATATAAGGATAAATTGCAGAATTCACAATTTAAGGGTGGTTTTTTTTTCAGGGGCGTCGATGGGAACGAGAGTAATTTTCGACGAGAATTGGCGCAATGTGAAAAATAGGGTGCTATAATGGCCGCTCGTCCAATTATAATGAAATTCAAACCGGGTCCGTTCGACCGACCGCCGAACGCCCGAAAAGCCTCATCCTTTTCGCTTTTCGTCTTCGAAAAAATTTTCCTGGGATTTTCCGGCGCAGATTCGCGAATTTCAAACGACGAAATTCGCCCGCTCTCGCCGTATTAAATTGGCCGTTGCGAATTTTCCGAGAATTTCGCGAGGAAATTACAAAAAAAAAATTGAATTAAATCCGGTCGAATATTCGACAAAATCGAAAACGAGTCGCGAAATAATTAATAATCTAAAATCTCTTGTTCGATAATAAAAGTAATAATGTTGGAATTTATAAATCGATTTAAATGAAAAAAACCATTATGATATTAATCTGTGCGAATTATGAATTATTTGAAAACTCGATTTGCGTCGTTAATTGGGACCGGAAGTAGACGACGCAAATCGAAACAAGCTCCAACAACCGCAAGCATCATTCGCAAGGGTCACTATTATAAATACATATCGATTATCCTTCGTTTTTACGTGAAATTTAAAATTAAACATTGAAAAGTTCAATAAGATTTAGCAACGCAAAACGAAATTTTAACGACGCAGCACTATAATGGAGAAAAATAATTGACGTCGCCAATTCGAAAACGACGCAAATCGAGGTTTCGGTGTATTACTTAAAAAATGAAACTAATTTCACGCGTAACAATCAATTCGATTAACGCAAATATTTATAAATAAAACATAATTTAGAATATTCGTAATAAAAATATGAGAAAATTACCATCAGCCATATTGCATCGTCTAGAGAGAAAAAAATCAATGAAAATCATCTGAAAAGCGCACCAAAATGAAAAAAATATATATATATTATATATAGAAAATCATCAGACGTACGTAAAAAAAAATATAAATATATAAAAACCATGAAAATAATGCGCTCGTATATAAAAAGGTTAATAACACAATCGACTTTGAACATTGCAAAGGTCAATCAAATATTGTACGTTCACGCGTAATGACACGATTGTTATTACAAAAAAAAAATGTTAATAACAACATAAAAAAAACTTTAATTACAAACACGTACATTTGTTCGTACACAAATGCTTATAAAAGACATAGATTTTTTTTGTTTCATATATTTTTATTATCATCATATTTTTACACACTTTTATATAAGTTTCGCTTGTCCGTTTTGTTTGGGTGTAATTTTGTAATCGATTTTTCGAACACTTTTCGATGTTTAATTGAGCTGAAACTTTGAATCTTTGTTCATTCTCGATGACAATGCAAGACTGAATTGACAAATTTACAAAATAATTAATCAATTAATGGTAAATGATTATATCGCTTTTAGGATATAATTGTTGTTAACAATGCGACAGTACGATAACTCGATATAACAAATAATAATACAATTATCGGTAAAACAGTTTTAATTTTTCTTTTGAAAATAATATTTTTATATTATGAACGATATCATTAAATATTTATATAAAATTTTCAATAATATTAAATGTAATTTGTGAATGCATTTACATCTCGTTGCCTGTAATCATCTTAAATATTCTCATACGTACACAAATCGCAGTTAGATCTCCGTAGGTGTTGGATAATTGAAGCGTCCATTGCCATTTTCGATTGGCCGTGTTATTTATGCATTAGGTTAGATTAGGGTAGAAACTGACGGTGGGTGTTTAACTACCCTAATTGGGATTCGGGCACAGGTGGGTGGGCGGCTTATAAGCGTGTAAGGATTAATGCTTCTGAGTTCAATTGCGCGAAACGGTTCAGCTCTTCGGTAGAAACGGGAATATATTCCTGAATATGGGGATAGAGAGAACCTGGCCGACACCCTAACCGAGACCAATTTAGGGTGACCATACGATTAATTAGAGAGAGAGAGAGAGAGAGGAAGAAAAAAAGAGCGGATAACACGTTTCCAGTTACTAAATTTATCGTGAACGTTGTCAATTCCGTTTCAAAATGAGGAAATTTAGTAATATATATATATATATATATATATATATATATATATACACAGTAATAATAATAATAAATTATGAATGAAATCTTTTGTCAATGAGTAAATTATGTTTCGCAATTAATGTAACGAAATTTTGCCGGATTCACACATTTCATTGATTAAATTTTATCAATGAAATTTATACAATATAAATCAATTTAACAAGAAATTGATAGTGAAATCTATTTTCTTTCTAAGTTTTGACATAAAAAAATAAATAATAACATAATGCGTTACTATATAATATGACTATTCAATTTACGTGTTAGATATATAACATTGATTCTTCATTAGGCAAAAAAAAAAAATATATATATATATATAATCGTATTAATCATGAGAAACTAATTAAAATAATAAAAGAAACACCGCAATGTGCGAAAGATTCGAATCTGAACGCTTTTCCGGCCAAAGAAGAAAAACACTCTTGTACATCAATTTTATCATCCGAATTCGAGCGTAATAAATTATAGCACACACACACATATATATACAAAATATAAAATTACGTAACGTCGTAATACGAAAAAAAATAAATATAAATATACAAATAGTAATTTTTAATTTACGGCGCGCTTTCGCCGCGGATATTTCGTAAAAACGACACATATAAATAAAACGCAACAAAATTTACAAATTAGACGAGCAATAAATTAAAATAACTAACTAATTGAATTTAATTAATTCACGTGAATAATATACGAGGCGATAAAACCGCAATAAAACGTTATCACGACAACCGAGCACCAAAGTATATGTGCGCTTATTATTATGTTTCGGTATGTAAATTTCATTTACAAAATACGCTCGCATTTAAAAGATTTTATTTCAATTTATTTCTTTTTCTATTAAAAAAGATTCTAAAATACTTTTTTTTTCATATTTATATAGCATATATTATATATATATAATATTGAGCAAACGTCGCTTTCTAATATGAAAACGTATAGAATAAGCAACTTTCTTCATAAAATTGAGCTCCACTTCAAAACATCGATTAATATTTTTTTTATCAATTTTAAAATTAAATCAATATTTCTACGAACAAATTCTTGATTATTTTGAAAATTATTAAACTATGTATATTTTAAAATGGAAATAAAATACGACAACCCTCGCAATATACCAGATGATATATTATATATTTATACTATTATATGAGATTGTCGATGATTTTAATAGGTCTTTAGCCCTGTTTCAGCCCTTATACGGTGGACTAATTTCGTATGCAAAGTCTTCCTGTACCCTAAAACGCACCCCGGGTCGGTCAGACTTTAATTGCTTTTCCGATCGTTAATGAATGGTTCGCCGCGATAAAAGTATTAATGGACGTGCCGGATTTTAAAAAGACCAGATTCAAAAAATAAAAAAATAAAAATGACCTGTAGCCGGTCCGATTCGAATTATTCGCAATTTTGTCGCGTCGACGCCGGATCGCCACCCGTTCACCACCCTAGCGTATTTTAAGTTCGATTCGCGGCGAAATTACGTTCGTTTAACGCTTCGTTGAACGAACGCCGGTTTTCTTAAATATTGAATAGAGTTGTAGATGAGCGCGCCTAATGTATTCCGACAAACTATTATGCTAGGATTTTTTTTTTTAATTGCACTGTTACATATTTAAATTATACTATATCGTATTAAAATTCCTGCATATTTTCAAAACACACACAAAAAAAATATTAGAACAGAAATAATCAACGGTTCGAATTTTGTATTCAAATCAAGACGATGTAAACTTTAATAATTTCATCTAAATTTTTTCATAATATTTTTAATAAGATTTATATAGACTTATATAACCCACTTTCCGTATATAGAAATATATATATATATATATATATATATATATATATATATATATATATATATATATATATACATATATATATATTACTGAACAACATATATCGATATCCATATAAAGCTATTTTATTCGCTGTCACGTCATAAATTTTAAGCTCGCAGATCACTGGTTGACCATATCTGATATAAATGAACCGTTTTTAGTTCCACGCGTTCCGGATATTGAAATAACTAAACACACAGTCGAATTAACTTCGAACACACCTGCAATCGATATACACCGGATAATGTTATATATATAAATATATATTTTTTTCAACATTTATTTATTTTATTTTATTCGTACAAACAATAAAGCCTCCTCGGAACATTTACGACGCGGAAAATAAACTAAACTATTAACAATATATATATGTATATATACATATATACTTATATATTTATGAAATACTGAAAATAAAGTAAAAGAAACAACTGGCATATAAAAATATGCAAATTCGTCTGGTTCATAGTAGTATAGAACTGTTGTTCTAATCCTTCCATAATTACGTTACACGTTAAGTCGAATTTACATTTTTATTATGTTTCCGAATAAACGAAATGTATTTCACACCGTTTTCTCGCATTGTATATATATATATATATATATATATATATATATATATATATATATATATATATATATATATATATATATATATATATATATAATATTATTGTATTCTCGGTCGATTTATGACGTTTGAAATGTTGTAAAAAAAAATGGCGTATTTTACCATTTTATTTTTATTCGGTTGCGCGAAAAATACGCGTAATTGAAGATTCGACTTTTACTAATTAACAGTTGTACGTCTGTAATTTAAATGATATATTCTTTTTGTATCTGAAAATCTCTAAAAATTACTAATATTAATATCTTATACATATTTCTACTATAATGTATATAACACTATGATCTTTATTCTTCCAAATAAATTTCATCCTTTTCAAAGCAAACCCCATTTGATAAAACTCCTTTTCCAGTCATCAAAACAGTCGGAATAGTCTTTTTCCGATAAAGCTTTCAAAAGACCTTCTTCGATTCGGTTTTTATCTCCTCAATCGTGTCAAAACGGCGTCACCGCATTGGTCTTTTGAGTTTGCCCGAATAGCCAGAAGTCACACGGAACCAAATCAGGCGAATACGACGGTTGTAAACAATATGTAGAAGGAACCAAGAGTTGTAAAAACACTTGTAACTCGGAAATAAATATAATATGTCATATTAAATATATAATAAAATTTTTAAACTGTGACGAAAGATGCGTAAAATTTCCAATCGCTTCCGTTCAATTGAAACGATTTAAACATACGAAAAAAAAACCGGAATTATAATAATAATAATAATAATATCGGATAGAAATTAGTCAGCGATGTTGATATTAAAATAATATCGAAAATGAACACGAATATTTGTACGTAATTAGTCGTAATGTCGAAACGGCAAACGGCGTTACATATGTTACGAAGCAATTATCAAATATGGCGGTGGATCCCTCTACAATGATGATAATCGCCAATTTCCTGTGCGTCTGCCAGAAATCCGGTTGAAATTCCAACAAGTACAGCAATATTATAGTAATGGCGATAGTAATCGTCGTAGAAAACCCTTTCTGTCCAAATTAACCGCACCGAAGACGACTAAACTCGTGAATAAAATGGCCGCCAGACGTTCGAAAAACATCTAAATAAAACATTATTAGTACAACATATGAAAATTTTATTAACGTAATAAAAAAAATTTCACACTTCACTACGATTGTGAAGGGTGATTATTTTTTTTTATCTATTTCTAGCGTTGAATTATCCATCGAAATCTTAAGTTATTATTTTATAAAAATATACAATATATATAGAGTTATAAAATTTAAATATGCAAAATGAAAATTAATATAAATCGAAATCGATTTTCACAGTGAAAATTATATATATATGAATATTCGGAAAATTCGTGCGACATTCCGTTTCTAAAGCGGAAATATGACGACGGATGGAAAAAAAGTAAAAAAAAAAAAAATAAACGTCTAAAGCCGAGAAAGTTTTCCCCTCTTTCGAAATGGCAAAAAGCTTCCGTCTGCTTAAGAATTCTCAAAACGCGCCATAAAAAATCAATTTTAAAAACGGTTAAGTCGAAAAGTTACGCGTGCCTCCGGGTGCCCCTCGACTATCGGATAAGGGAAACTTTTGCAACCCCTAAGCTGAAATTCCGCGAAAAAAAAACACTTTTCCGTATAAGAAATCTGAATAGAAAATGCACCGATCATATTTTACACGTTCGTTATTAAATATTTTATTATTAATTTGAATTCGATATTAAAACGAAATTACATATATATATATATATAAATATATATATGCTATCTGCGTGTTTCTTGTGCTTTAACAATAACATATTAGGTGGATATGTCTTTCAGTATGGCAGATTAACGATAATAACAATAATGTTATTGGCAATAACGATAAAGGAAAAATATACATAAATTATGCGTAATAATATTTCCAGTCACGTAAAGGCATCGACATTTTCAATTTGCATAAAACGATGCTAAACTACAATATGTCTTTAATTTATTTTCCAAAGAAAAAAAAATATGTATAAATTAATACAATTGACAAAAATATTTTTAACATTTTTTTTTTTGTAAAAAAAATACACGTGCAAACGTGCAAAAAATTCAATATTTGTTTATTAGCGAATTCTACCATTAAAAAACCCCACTTTTATACGGCGCACCGTAATTAAACGGATGAGTGGAAAAAATGATATTAAGAAATAGCAAAAAAAAAATCGAATAAATTGTATTGACGCAATAAAATCGCCGTAAATCGCATACTTTATTTGCGTTTAGCGTTTTCGTACAAATTATGAAAGCCCGAAAAGGTGAACTGGCCGACGTCATTTGTCCCTAATGGTATGCATTTTGCAAATGAAATAGAAATCCTATGCTAATAGGAAACCCGACGGAGGTTTTTCCGAAGAATCAACCACCATTTCCCCCCCGTTATATAATATTCGTGAGGAGAAGAAATTAATGGAATTTTCGTCCATGTTTACCCCCGAACGCCCCTTTTTTACGGTTATACCCCTAATAACCCGTTTCAGGATCTCCAATACATACGTATAATATATATATATACTCAATTCAACCCGTTAATAGGACCACTCGTACGTTATTTTTTTTCATTATTATTATTCGTACGATTTCACATCTTATGAATAATGCATTCGCACTCTGTCGTGCCACAATATTATAAGCGCTAATTGATATACGCCACGGTTCATTCGGTTTTTTCGATTTTAATCTTGAAAAAAAAATAAAGGGTAGGAAAAAAAAAGAAACGCACCACAAAATATACATGTAACAAATCGACGAGGCTTTTATAAAATTTTTTTTTTTCGATACAACCTACCATATAAAGCGATTTTACGATTTTATAAATGTTAACGATACCGCTTCGATTGCGCGAAAAATCAAATATGTCATATCAATATGTGCGATCTATATACGAATAAAATATTTTTTTATAATTCCGTGTGTATGTGCTCAACAATAATTATTATAAAATATATATATTTTTATGTTATATATTAAATAACACAACCGACAAAAAAAATAAAATATAAATAAATAGAAATATTATAACACAGTAATCAAAAAGTAAAGTGAATTTGTTCATAGAATATAAATTCTTTATTTATTCTTCTAAATCAATTTCATCCACTTTAAAATAATTCCTGTCCGATAAAACGCACTTTTGTCAACGCTTTTTCCGGTCCTTGAAACAGTCGGAATAGTCTTTTTCCGGTATAACCTTCGAGACCATCTTCGATTCGATTTTTATCTCCTCAATCGTATCAAAACGGCGTCCTCGCATTAGTTTGCTGAATAGCCAGAAGTCGCATGGAACCAAATCAGGCGAATACGGTGGTTGCAGAACGATATGAGTCGAGTTTTTGGCAAAAAAGTCGCAAAGAACCAATCCAATATGGCATATGTTACTCTGAGATAATTAAATCTTTTGACAAAACAGACGCTTGGCAAATGTTATAGATAGTCCAGTCCTATCAACCTAGGAAAAAAAAAACATTTTATCTGCCTTCTTAATGTCCGGAAGTTTTAAATCACAATTTCACCTTACTTTTTGATCACAATAGTATATTAAATAATACAATATTTTTACTTTTCTTAATCAGATCTTGTTTTATAATTTTATAGATGATAAATAAATGAGACTAAATACAAAATTGTGTATTATTTATATTTTCAGTGTAATTTGTATTTAATCATTTTTGTGAATGTATAATATATAGTGTGATATCAATAAAAACACATTTTTTTCATTTACATTGAAACATAACGTTTATTCATCAATTAAATCTCAGCCATTTCCGTCAAAAAACATTGAAAAATTTTCAAATAAAAAAAAAAATTGATTTTCGTGTAAAAAGAGTCATCAAAGAAAAAATATGTAAATATCGTATATAATCCTTACCAGCAAAGGCAGAAAAAACATATCACGAAATTTGCCTATATATATATATTATATAATACAATCCAAAATGATAATTTTAATATATATATATATATATATATATATATATATATATATATATATATATATGTAAAATAATAATATAAATAAATTAAGTTCACAATAATTCCGTAAACGGAGCATATAAAAAAAACCTTAACATAGAAACAAAAAAAAATTAAGTAGTTCATATCATTGATAATAATAATTATTATATAGTATATATTTATATAAATATATATATATATATACTAAACCGTATCAACACAATTTTTTTTTAATAATAAGAACAAAAACAACACAATGTTTTTTTTTAAACAACATCAAAAAAAATTAATAATAAAACAACTTAAATTCAATATATATGAGTTCGATCACAAAATTCATCATGAAAAAAATGCCCATAATATTTATTATTATTTTTTTACTTCTTCTTCTTCTTTATTCACTTAAACGACATAAATGTATTAAAATTATAATAATCGTATATTGTTCTTATATATTTTTTTTCCATTTTAATCATCATTATTTTCTAATAATTCTAAAAACGTAGATTAAAAAAAAACCAACATCAATCGAGTGGAGGGGGAAATATTTCAAAAAAAATCCAACTTTTTACAACTCAAATTCGATCGTCGACAAATTATTATTTATTACACACATAAATTTGTTAATATTCAATATTTTTTTTTCATACATATATTGTCAAAAAATCGATTTTGATTTGTAAAAAAAAAATATTTTCAATCAATCGTCGAATGTTGCGTTTAAAAATATGTTGAAACAGCAATTATTATCAAAAAAAAAGTAAAATAAAACGCAAATTTATTCTCAAATCTTATTAAAAAATATTATTCTTTATCATTATCATTATTAATAATTATTCGTATACTCATTACGTATAGCATTACGTGGTAATTAAAAATGCACGTCGCACATCCTTGAAATTGTACACAATTTATCCTTGTTTTTTTTTATATATAAATAAATATACATATATGTATATATACGATCAGTAATAATGTCAATATTTCGTTTTAAAATATCGACAATATTATCGTGAATATTCTAATTAAAATAATAATAATAATAATAAAACAATAATCCTCGAAAACGTATATTAATTCAAAAACAGTCTATGCACAACTATTTAATTCCTAATGAAAGGATGGAGGATGTTTTCTTTTAATGTATATATATATTATTATTTTTTAATATTGAAAAACATCGACAAAAAGGCGATTTTATTACGAAAATTTAGAGGTATTTTATTCCTCTTTTTTTTTAAAATATATATATATATATATATACATATTTATATTTAACGAAATTAATACAATAATAAGGACAAATTATCTAGTGCTAAGCGCAGACGTTTTATAAGTGAGATCAAAAAAGTGTAAAATATCAAATATATATATATAATGTATATATATATGTAATAATGTATAATAAATATAATACAAACTTACGTTTTATAAGTACTTACGCCATAAATCATTGTCTCATTTTTTTTACGTATACTGTATTATTTTTTTTTTTGTATCGTTCATTAATCAATTAATTATTTAATTTATTTTGAATTATTATTTTTTTAACATTCATACATTTAAATCTCAGCAATTTTTATATTTCCCGAACGACGAGGAAATTTTTTTCAATTTCACTCCACAAAATATACACAAGTTTTTCTTTTAATAATAATCATAATCATAAAGAAGCACATATTCTCTTTATCGAAACGTGAAATATGTATGTAAAATAGTAAAACATGTGTATATATATATATATATATATATATATATATAAATTTAATTATATTATAATTTAATGTTAGTATTTTAATATTGTTACTTTTATATATATATATAACTCGTATACATCTCGTTTTGTATCATCATTGGTTAAGAGCACATTTAATAATAATTAATTATTTTAATCATTATAATATAATTAAAAACATTGAGCTCTGTAGGCATTTTTTTATGTGTTGTTGTCGTCAAAGAATGGAACAATCGTTATGGTATGTATTTTTAAAAATTACACTTTTTCCATCATTTTTTTATTATTATTATTTTTCACATCTTCGTTTAATTGACAATTATCCTAAAATTTGACCATTTAATCTACGTATATATTATATATAATTGCTATTATCATAATTATCGTTACGTTATCATTAGTTAGTTATCGTTTAAGATTTTTTTTTTAGGCTTCAATTTATTAATTATTATTAATATTTTTTTTCTTCACAACGTTTCCTAACAAAATAAAAGTCTGCGCGATTTTACAATGCGTACATTTTATATATATATATATGTATTTTTTTTTTTGAAAAAATGCACCACATTATCGAACTGACTGACAGCCGTCAAAAAAAGAAAATTGTCAAAAATCAGTTTTTTCCCCATATTTTTACAAGAACAATACAGTTTATCATCGTCAATAATAATTGTAATAATAATAAAACAAGTAAGGTAACAAATAACAAAGAATATATATATATATATATATATATATATATATATATATATATATATATATATATATATGAAAAAAAAGATTATTAGTAAAGAGTTTAAATACAAAATCTACAAACTACTACGTTAATAACTACCAACAATATTAATAAAAAATAATAATTATAGTAATTAAAAATATATTATAAGCAATATAGGAAGAGTGAAGGATGCGGATAAAGGATATATATTAAAAAGGATCGATCGATTGTTCACAAGTCGAGAATAAATTCGCCACTTTGTAAGAAAAAAAAAATAAAAAAAAATCGTATAGATTATAGAGTGAAACGGTCGCGAATTTTCAGTCTCAGTTTATTTGTATTTATTTATCAAAAAAAAAAATGTAATTCTTTTAAATTACATTCAACAGTGGAAATTTTAAGGGGGGGTTGGCCAATTGCAAAAACGAAGATTTGTATACAATTTTCATACATATTTTAATTTAATTTTAAATTCTTTTTGATCGAAAAATTCGAATCATCGTACGAAAAGTCTTATTATGCGATGCGGAAAATTTTAAATAAAGAAAATTCGTTCGCGACGATCGTTCAATTATCCTATTAATATATTACAATTATACCCTAATTACAACGTCATCACGATCGTCATTTAACGATTTTTCTTTATATTTTCTTATATATATATACACAACATTCACAACACATAGGATTTTAAAGAGAGAGAGAGAGGAGAAGAAGAGAATGGAAATTTAAGGTTTTTCATATCGACGATAAGACTTTTCGCAAAAATGATATCAAATTTACAATAAATATCTATTTTTACAATGATCTTTATATATATATATAAAAACTACCCTGCTGAAAAAACTCTCAAATAATCGCACTGAAAAAATATTATTTATTTATTTATATATTATATATACTTTATATGCAAACATTACGTAGAACAGTGACCTTAAAAAGACGACATTAGAGAGAGAAAAAAATAATAATTTAATTAAAATCTGTATTAATTAATCCACTATGAATATATGAATATATTAAATCGGTTGTAATATATATATTAAATTAATCTAATTATATTTGAATGAATCAATTTGTTTTAATGATAGGCTTAAAATTGATATATTATATATATAATATTTTAATTATAATTCGCATAATGGCGTAATAAATAATGGCGAAAAATTTCAAGGTCGCTGAGCAAATCGCAAATTTTACAAAGTATATATAAATATAATATTGTGTCGATAGATCCGAATTTTTACAAAAAAAAAAACGAAAAAAAATCGGATCCTATCAACGGATACAAATGTAACATAAAAATAAATAAATAAATAAATAAAATTAATCAGTGCGACTTACCATCAAATATATCTTGAATCGAGTAGTATTTTCAGCGGAGCGTCTTCTTTTTTTATTTCGTTTTATTTTTATATATTTGCGTATAAAAAAAAATATATAAAACGTTATACAAATTACACGTGTAATTTATAGATTATAATTAAAATAATAATAATAATAAAAAGAAAGTGCGCGAGTAGCACCCCCGTTCAGACTTCGTTTTTGCAAATTGGCCGTTTTTCCACTAATAATAATAATAAATAATAATAAAATTTGTCGTTTTTTAGGAAGAACAGGGGCGCCGGGCGGCGTCGGTCGTATCGCGAGTGGCGCGTGCTCGTTTTGTGATGGATTTCGTTAAGGGTAGTTTGGATGGAAGGGATGATTTTTATTTATTTATTTATATATATATGGACAAGTCTGGATATTTTCGGTCAAATTCTATATTTTTTTTTTATTAGAAAAATCTGGACTATTGTCGAAATATGATATGGACACTTCAGAAACAGTCATTCTCAACTGATATAAAATTTTATTTGTTAATATATATATATATATATATATATATATATATATATTTTTGTTTAGTTGGAATGTATATTTATATATTTTTAATATATAAAATAAAAGCTCATAACGAGCAAGAAGAACATGAATTGTTTATATGACTAGAACATCGATCATCCGCTGTATATATAGACTTGCATTTTATGAATGAAGTCAGAAGATAAAAGGGTTGCGATTTTGTAGTTTTATATAAATATTGAGAATGACTGATATATATGTATATATATATATATTTTTGTTATTTATATGTGACTGCATAGTCTGAATTGAAGAATATTTTGTATTGGAATGAATTTTTTTTTTTTTTTGAATTAAAAAAGGATTTTTAAAGTGAAAAATTTACAAGGATTAGGAGCAGGGATGCACCACATGACTATATGCAGGTGTTAGGAGTTGCGGGGGCGCGCTGAAGGGGGTACTCACTACGTCGGGGGTGCTAGCGCCGTCCGTGTGGGATGTCGAATCGGCATTGCTGCGGGCGCCGCCGCCCTCTCCGTTGGTGGAGCCGTCTCCTGGGCGGCCACTTTCTCGTTCATCTATCACCAGGTCGATGGGCATCTTGCCCTTCAAGCAGCTGATGTACCGGTGGCAGAAGTTGTCGCACAGCTCGTGCACCTGCCGGGCACAAAGCGCGACCCTTATATATTTTTGCCCTTATTATTATTAATTTTTTTTTGTAAGGGTTGTGCTGCTGCCAGGGCGCCCGATCCGGTCTCATTTCGGCACTGCTGCCATTAAATCAATCGGTGAATCGGTACGATTCCGAAAGTTGACAACCTCTGCTATTCCAGTTTTATATATATATATGGTATATTACATATATATATATATATATATTTTCATTTCGAAAAATAACGGGTCCAACAATGTAACCAGATCGTACGCGTGCAGCAATTGAAGACTGTCGAATCTCACTTATCCTGATCGGTTTTCATCATGATACAACAACATACTTTGGACCCATATTTATTATTATATTTCTATTAATATTTTTCATTATAGTATTTTGAAAACCTCGATAACTCAAATTCCACAGACTTCAACAATTATTAATTTATTTACAAAAAAAATATATATTTATTATTATTATTCTTGCTGTGTCCATCTTGATAATATCTCATCCAGTCGTGCGAAATTAACTTACCTTGAGATTTTATTTAATTTTATAATTTTATATACAAATGAAAAGTTCAATCACCGCATATAAACATATAATATATATGTATATAACTAAAGAATGTACCTGAATAATTCGCATTATCCTTTCGTGGAAATGGACAAAAAAAAATTAAGAACGTCCATAATAATAGCAAAAGAATTCTAAGGTTTATAGATTAAGGTTAAAAATAACAAAACGACCCAAAACCTCAAAATATCCATTATGACATTTCCTTTTTGGCTTAGTTAATCCTGTACCTTTCAACAAGCATTCATATATTCCGGATAATCAGATTAGAATTAATTGCAGTCGAAATATATGAATAGCCATTATATATATATATAATATATATATATATATATATTGAAAAAAAACATGGATTCCTTCTTGGAATATTTTTGTATTTATCTATACACAAACATGAATGTTGAAAAACGTGTTCGAATATCTAAACGAAGGATAAATTGTATTAATTAGCGAATGATGGAGAGGAGTCAAGTGTTGACTCCGGTAATACAACCTTCATGTTTGATTATTAAGCCGAGATTTCTCTCATACGAATATATAATTGCTATCGTTGCTATGTGACCTTTTCATTGCGGCTTCAACCTTCCAATCTATTCGCCATCACAGATCACTGTCGTCAGTATTATTATTATTTTTTTTTATTCTAGAATCGAAACGTATATATATATATATATATATATATATATATATATATATATAAGTATACGATAGGAAAAACAGTGATACAGCTCGTTATTTTAATATTAACAGCAATCAATCTGTCGAATTTGTTTCCACATCTCAATTTGAATATCGATACTCTCTAATTATACACAAAAAAAAAATATATATATATAGATTTTACTTCTAAAACGTATTTTAATCTATCTAAATGTGACGAAATTAATTTC
The DNA here is from genome assembly GCA_024500535.1 of Leptonema lineaticorne. Lineage (NCBI taxonomy): Eukaryota > Metazoa > Arthropoda > Insecta > Trichoptera > Hydropsychidae > Leptonema > Leptonema lineaticorne. Next base: position 11,302,418 of record JANIJI010000065.1, read on the forward strand.
AAATTTATCTTAATATAATGATACCTGTACTTGATAACAAATTACACATTCGAATTCTTGTGATATTAACATTTAGTTCGCAATATTATTATCAGAATTAACGTATTAGAAAGAGATTTAAAAATATTATAAAACGTCAATTTATTTGTACGCAAACAATATATTAATATTTCATATATTATTTGTACGTTGAAACGTAAATAATATAAATAATAATAATAAAAAGCTAACGGTACTCAGAAGATTACATATCAACTCCACAGGTAGAAGAGAAAGATACAATGAAAAATGAGAAAAAAAAAAACAAAAAGACATATTCAGTGACAACCTGGGTATGTTTCTGCGGTCAAAATTTTGGTCGACGTTTCAAATTACTCGTATCAATAAATAAACGACGTCGTTGAATATTTCACGGATTAAAAAATTATCGAAAATTACGTTCACTTTACGAAAAAGAAAAAAAAAGAAGACACCTTCTTTCTGCGTGATGGGTAATTTTTGTCGCGACTCGGAATATTTAAAAAAAAAAAATATATATATATATATATATATATATATATATATATATAAATCAAGGTACTGGGCGCATAAATGCGTACATATATAAATATGTATAATAATAATAATAAAAAGGAGGAAAAAATAATGGAGAATTGTCGGGGTCTCGGTATCGTGCAAAAATTCGAAAACCGGTCACATTAAAGTTAATAGCGAATTTAATCGCGTCTCCTTTACATACTGATATCGGACCGATATGACGGCGATTCTGCGACAGGATGATTTACTTTAATCAACCGCATAATAACGGCGGAAAAAATAAATTTAATAAAATAATAATAATAATAAAATTAAAAATAATTTTTGTCATATGCACGAACGCGACTATAGAAATTTATATATATATTTTTTTTTCTTTCATTAAAAGTGTCTATCAATAATTTCTACATAATTCTAAATATCAAAAAAAACGTATAATATATATTAGAAAAAATAATTGATTCAATGAAACTTGTATATTTATAATTTCAGATTTAAATTATATATATATATTTTTTTTTCCTTCTATGACAATATACAATTATTTTTTAATATTGTATAAAAAATAAATTTAAATATATTCCAATTAATTTCATTGTACTGTATTATATCAAAATTTTACTAATATTATTTACGGTGAATTTGCGATAAATCAATGAATATATTGATATTGTTAAATTGTTGTCTAAATTCATAACACTGTATATATTGAAATAAATAATATTGCACTATATAAAAATGAAATTATACATTTCCGCAACACACCTGAGTTCATAAAAAAAATGAAAAGGATATCTTGTAGATTTAACGATATATATATATATATATATATATATATATATATATATATATATATATATATATATATATATATATATATATATATATATATATGACGTATCACTTTCATAATGCAGGTGTTTTTAAACGAAATATATAATTGAATATATTATAATAGTGATTGTCGCACATATTTATATGTATGTTTATATATATATATATATATATATATATAATATAAAATATAACCCAGTTATAAAAGATTTTCCAATCGATGCATGTTCACTAATATGCGGGTCAGTGTCGTGTGTGCGTTTATTGTAATGCGCCGTTTCGAAACGAGTCAAAATTTTCATTTTATAAATTCTTATATATGTATATATATATATATATATATATATACACATACATACATATATATGTATATATAGTAGAAAAAAAACGCGTACGAGCATTTATCATTGTTGATGGCGAAAAAAGATTGTTGAGTCTATGCCAGAATCATATCATTGTAAACACGCTAGTTTTCGGGTCATGAGTGACACTTTGTTCTGTGTATATTTTCGTTAGAAATGTTTACATTATAAAAAGCGAAAGGAGTGATGAGAAAAAAAATATTATAGACTCCATTCCGATTTATATATATATATATGCGTTTCGTTTCACTTGTGTTATCTCGCGTTTGTTTTATTTTATTATTTTACAATTTTTCGCGAACGAAATATTTGCTCGTTTTCATCGAAATTATATTAATTAAAAAAAAAAAAAATGTCAACGAACGAAACGCTATTTAAATATTTAAAAATATTCACGTAATAATCGGCGCCAATTTTTAACAATAGATTTTAAAATAAAATAATTTGAATATTCAAGTTTTCATTATCATTTTCGTTACCATTTTTATAATGAATGATTGTGATCAAAAAGTAAGGTGAAATCGTCATTTTTAAAACTCCCGATCATTATTAGGAAGGCAGGTAAAGTGTAATATTTTTTTAACCTAGATTGATATGACTGTTTATAAAATTTGCCAAGCATTTGTTTATCAAAAGGTTGAATTATCTCCGAGTTACACACGTTTTTACAACTCTCGGTTCCTTCATCACGATGCAGTATAACCATATCATATTGCATTGGTTCTTCGCGACTTTTTTGACAAAAACTCTACTCATATCGTATCATATTCACCCTATTTGGCTCCGTGCGACTTCTGGCTAATCATCAAACGCAAAAAGCAAATGCGGGGACGCAGTTTTTACACGTTTGAAAAGATAAAAATCGAATCGAAGAAGGTCTTTAATGTTATATCGGAAAAAGACTATTTCGACTGTTTCGAGGACTTGAAAAAGCGTTGACAAAAGTGCGTTTTATCGGACGGGGATGAAATTGATTCGAAAGAATAAATAAATAATTTACATTTTATAAACAAATTAATCTTAATTTTATGATCACAGTATTAAATGACAGCACGCGTAAGAGTACAACGCTCACATTTTTCTGAGAGAAAAAAAATTCACAACAACAACAATAATAATAATAATAATAATAGGTACAATTGCCGTAATTACACAATACTTTTTTTTTGTTGTACACGGAAAGCGACAATAATTGCTTACAAATTGTGCCGAAGTCGAGAAATGCTAGGCGTTTTCGACGACCCGAAAAAGACGCGAAATTACACGCGGGGTTCGTAATTTTTTTCTCCTCCGACACTATTATTATTATTATTTATATATATTTTTTTTCCATTTCGGCAATAACGATAGTGTTCAGAAGGGGGGTATAATTTGATGAAATTACACACACATTACTGTCCAATCGTAATGACGGATAAGCGATCAAAAAAAAAAACCGCCAAGAGGCGTGGCCGTGTCCTTATTGGCTCGTGAAAATTAACGACTGTTGTCAATGTGTGTACACGACACGCGTAAACCACGTTTTTGTTTATTTATTAATTATTATTATTATTATTATTTAATGTATAATTTGTTTATTTTACTATTATCATTGTTATTTCGCCGTATCGTTTGTTATTTGCGGACGCTGACGACGCTCTGTGTGCGTTTGAACCATATCGAACCGATAAATTTGACCCCCTAATAAATAATTATAATAATATTTTTTTTTTTATTTTAAACTCTATAATGTTTAATTAATTTTAATAGTTGCGTATAAAAAGTTGTGTGTATTTGTATCGCATTAAGCGATTTATCAAATCTGATGTACGTATCAAAAAATATATATATATATATATAATATTGTGAATAATATTTTTATTAATTAAACTGTTAAATTTAAATAAATAATAATAATCAAATTATTAATATATATATGGTGGTTTCTCGTTGCCATCCATACAAAAATATCAGTACGATCGATCATTAAACGAGTGTCTTTATAATGATAACAAACACTCGTTACACAATTTCAATATATATATGTATATAATCGACCATTAAAAATCGCATATGAATGAATATATCGCCGGTACACAAACGATACAAATGACAAAAGGCGCTTCTATGACTAGTGCCGCGTTCGTGTAGCAGTTTTGTATTGACAATGGTCAAACATAAAGACGATTCTCGTGTTCATCATACATAATAATATAATATAATAATATAATGTATGCGTCGGTTCCGCCATATATATATATATATATATATATATATATATATATATATATATAGTGAAAAGAGAACACGAGACCCCGAGTCTCGGTCGACCACAATTTATCATAATATAGATTGCCATTTAGAGGCATGATATTAAATAAACGAGGCGCTCACGACTCTCTAGCGACTTCAAAATAAATCCGCCGACCATTATATGCGAACTCGTGTGCAATACATAAATATATATAAACGTACACGAGTGCATAAAGCGAAATTTGAATGCAAGTAGAAAGAGAGAATTTACCGGACCTCTTTTTTACCAGGTTCTACGGTGCGATACAATTCAGACGATGATTATTATTATTTTTTTATATAAATATTATATTTTATTAATTTTAATCAAAATTACAAAAAAAAATATTGATTAATGCGGAAGGTGTACGGGTCACCTTTTTTTATTTATATTTTAAGAGCGCACCAGTTCATTAATTTATATTGTACGAGGTAGCGAAGGGTCTTTTTATTAACCTATTAATATATACCGCTCACTTTTTTTTCATCTTTCTCTTATATATATATATATATATATATATATATATATATATATATATATATATATATATATATATACACGTTTATAAATGTATGTATATAATAAAATAGATTTTTTGCTCGTTTTTATAATTTTTAATCGTTATTAAAAAAAATATATATAAAGCGCCGATATGTGTTTTCGCTACCGTATTTTGTTAAAAATCATACTAAAATAATTTCGAATTTAATTAAAATAAATCCAGTTTTTACGGTTCTATATTATGAACATCTAATAATTAATTGAATATTCAATCTTCATAGATATCGTTCGAAGAATAAAAATTAAAAACACAACACAAAACGATATATAAAACAGCAACATCATTAACTGAGATATTGCGAACAAAAAAATCATTATATTATATATATAGAAAAAAAAATCATTTAAGAATTTTGATTGAATATGCGATAGTTAAGTAGATTCGCGTATAAATCTATTTTCGTATCTATTTTATAATATAAAAATAATTGATAAAATATATCGATAATTACAATATTTATTACATACTGATCAATATATAATATAAACACGATTTAGTTTCAATATGTTACAAATATATGAGAATCATCATGCAATCTAAAAAAAAAAATAGACGTTAAAAATTTCGATTTATTTCTCGTGCGACGAGAGTTTATTAATACGCTAAATCGAAAATATGTAAAAATAATAATGAACGTGCGAATTATATTAATTTTAATTGAATTAATAAGCGAGAATCCCGAGCGAACAAAAATAGATTTTTTTTAACACAATATTCTGCATAGAAAAAGCGAAACGATCGAACCGACACATTATAGATTTGACCGTGTAAAAACGCGCTTAAACGATGGAATTTTAATGACGTTAAAAATGGCCGATATAACGAAATATGTCAGACGGACGGAATTGAAATAATAATAATAATAATAATAATAACGAAAATCGTTATAATCTATGGAATGTGAACCGTAAAAATTGATGTAATAGACGACGATGGGAAATATATATGTGTAACATATGCGATATTGGTATAAATAATTCGACAATATTAAAAAATATATATATTTATTTCAATTATTATGTATTCATAGTCCCGGATTAAAATATATTTTTTTAATTTATATAATAAATTAAATTAAATCCGATCGTAAGCAACGTTAATAGTTATTATTGAAATAATTTATCGCATTTTAAGAACTGAATTTTTAAATTTAAATTTTGACATTGATTTTAATAATAATATATACATATTTTTTTTTTGTAATATATTAAATATATATTACGCTAATTTTAAGAGTTCCATTCATCGTTGAAAAAAAAATCCTCTTCACGCAAAATAAATGATTTATGACGCGTTTTACTCTGAAAATTGCGACTCGCACAAAAATAAATGTATGCAAATGTCGCCGAATTTAAAAATTATTATATCGCATAGAAAAATTAGCATATCGCACTGTTATTTTTTTTTTTCTGAAATATACGTTTTCCCTAACGAGATACATTATAATAAAATCGCCATAAAACTATTCGAATATTGTGTACGAAAGAAAAAAATCTATTTTTTTTTTGTGTTTGTCGATGAAAAAAAAAACTATTAAAAAAAAGAAACTAGATATTCGGCGTCACCTTTTTGGTACATTAGAAATAAAATCGTATGCGATTTTTATGAAAATTAATGCAAATCTAAAACGAAAATACGTTGCATGTGTGTTTATTATTATATTCTCTGAACGACACAAGAATAACCGGATTGTGTCGATAAAATTTCGAATCGCCCTCGTACATTTTCAATCTATAATGCATAATAAAAAGATATAACATTATTACACACACACACATTCTTTATATATATATATATATATATATTTGTGAGCGTTAAAAAAAACTAAATTATCATAAAATTCTCATAAAAAGATCCCCGAACAGAATTTCGTCCAATGGAACGAGATGTATGCTATATAGGCCTGTATTATGTTAATAATGCCAGGGCAAAACCAGCAGTGTGGGTCGGGACATGTTCAACTGGCAGATGATACCAAAAACCCGAAAGAAAAACCGGTGAACGACGACCAAAAAAAAAAAATATATATATATATATATATATATATATATTAAATAAAAAATCGTAAAAATTCAATCGGCCATTGCGTAATAATCGATATTAATTCCATTCGACGATACGATTTCTATTATTTTATATTTTATATATTCAAAATGCCTACATATTATGTAAATATAAAGATTAATAAATTGATTTAAAAATATATAACTATTCATATATATATAATATTTTTATCTATAAATCGTTTTTATATATTATTAGTTCACACGTTGCTGTGTTATGTATCTAATTAAAAATTCGAACAAAAATGCAATTTTGATACATCAAACATAATTTATTAACGATCAAATGTATATAATATTAAATCAAAATGTAAAATAACAATAAAATTTTCCCTAAATATATATCATTTAATCACGGTTATCGTGATTATAGTTTTAACAAAATATTACTAATTAAATATTATTTTGATATTTTTGAAACACCTAGAATCCCAATTCTAATTTAAAAAAAAATTCAAAAACCTTCCCTGGGATATAATTAATAATTTCCCAAATTTTCTTTTTTAATTTTTTCAAGTTTTTGAATCTATCTAGTACAAATAGACATATTAATTTATATATATATATATTAAAATAAAAATAATATATTGTTTAAATTCATTACGATTGACGACCGAGTCGCTAACGATTATTAAAAATAATTAATCATATCATATTAATTATTCTCTATTCAAAAATACATAATATACAAAAATACTTCGAAACAATTTGAAGTTCATGTATGGAATCATATATTTCATTTTATTTAAAAAAGAATTACTTGGAATATTAAAAATAATTTTTACTACTAAAATTGCTCAATTGTGTTAAAAAATATATATTTTATTAAATAATAAGAAAAAAATATTAGTTAAATTGCAAAATGTACATCATAATTCTCAGAAATTTATATCTGATAAAAAATACTAATAAATGTCATTATATACAATAATAAGTCTCATCCGTATTTTTTAAAAAATTATATTAGTTTTTGAGTTGAAAAAGTTTCAACTCGCACTATTTACTATATTCTAATTGCTCGTTAAAACAACGTTTGTAAAAATGTAAATTAAAATTAAACAGTTGGAGAACCATCGGCGTTCGCCAGTCATCTAAACGTAAATAAATTGTCCCACATATTTTGATATACGATCAATTAAAATAAAATAACTAAATCATGAGCGCTCATCATATACATTCTATACCCAATTAACGACATTAACAATATCGCGATAAGACGTTTTTATTTATTATATATATATATATATATATATATATATATATATATATATATATATATATATATATATATCGATTATTTTGCATATTCGACTTGTCGTTAACGGATGATTGATCGATTTATTGTCGTTTATGACCGGCGCTCAAATTGACTAATTAGTTTTACCCGCCATTTTTTTAATTTATATATATATATATATATATATATATATATATTATTTTTTGCGACTCTTCGATTATTACTACTACTGCGAATTATTTACGCTGGAGATATTATAGTGAATCTTCGGAACTACAATCCGTCACAAATTGACGCTTAATACATGTTAATAAATATTTGCATATGCAAACGATTTTCGAAATGCGACGCTTATTTACAATTAATCATTATGCTATTTTTTTTTTATTCAATTTAATTTTAATGAATGGCGTACGACGAAAATTAACTCGAATAAATTACGACATGTAAATGAAAATATTTTAGATTACATATATTCGTGGCTGCCGTTTATGTACAAAAAAAAAAAAAAACGGATCGCATTTATGGATAATTTGGGGGGCTTATTATTATAATATTAAAGGTTGAAACACGATTTTATTATCCAAATTAATAAACTCTCATCTTCGGTAGCATAACAATAGTTTTTATCGAACTATTCCGAATAAAATTCTATATAACGTGTAATAAAGTCCAAAATTACGTGCGTGATCCAACACAAATTCATTCATATCCTGTGCGACACACACACACACACAAAATATATATTCGAATATATGCCAATGATTTTCAATCATTTTTCATCTCTTCATATAAATAATTATATATTGATTTGTATATTTAAAAAAAATAAGTTTCAATTTTAAATCTTAAATTTTACATTTTCATTCTAATAATATTCCATATATTTAAATTATAAATTTTCTTAATAAATTAAATATTAGATTTAAATATCATATAGTTTATCTATGTAAAATTGAGAAACACAATATATATATGTATAATAAATAAACAACAATCGAGATGATGATGGCCGCATTCACAAGAGGAATTCTAATTTTTTACATCGAACATTTACCCTCGGGGATAAAATAGTTTTGTGGTCATTACGAAAAATAAAGAACGCATCCTTTCCGATCCTTATTGGTCGATGCGACGAATGAGAAATCCGTCGAGGAAGAAACGAACAAATCTAAAACCAAAAAAAAAAATCCTAAAAAAATGCGATCCATCTTTTTTTACGACCATACAACATTTTTTTTGTTTTTGTTTTTTTTTTTTTGGTTTCAACGATGTATCACGAAACACGTCATTTGAATTTAAAATTACACACTCTTCAGCTATGATCGAATTAAAGGCAAGAAGAGGACCCCCAAAAGGCCGGCAAGGTTCCGCGGTTGGACGAAATCGCTTCATGTCCCCAGGCTAATATACACGGGATTCTATATAAATATATATATATATATATATATATATATATATATATATATATATGTGTGTATAAACGGGATTCTACGCATACTTATATATTTACGTGTATCTTTCATTTTCTTAACTAAAAAGCGTGTAATAATTCAACCTCATCGCGTATCTCCTTTCACGGGTTAATCGCCGTGTTATCGCATTAAAATGTATATATATATATATATTATTAATAATAAAGAATGTGTTGTTGTTGTTGTCGTTGCCGTTTTTTTTACAAGCTTAATTAAATACGTATAGAATAATTGTAGAAAATATATAGAAAATGTGTAAAACGTGCGAACGGCATTATAGTGTGTATCATTATCGTGCAATTTCCAAGTTAAAATTAATTATGTCTGAGTAATTTTTATTATTATATATAAATATATATTTTATTTTTAACAAAATTAAATAATAAACAGATTTCTCTTTTTAATATTATAAAAATATTTTTTCTACAATATCGTTTTAATAATCGGATATATTTTAAAATTAGAAAAATAAATTTCAATAATTATTAATAATCATGTATAATTTTTAAAATATCCGATAGAATCGAAAAGATCGAACAAAACGAATAGAGATCGATCGACGCTAGTATAATTTTCAATGCTGCCATAAGAAAGATAGATATGGATAGTCAAAAAAAAAATGTATCATAGTGAAATTAAATAATAATAATAAAAATAAAAAATAAAAGAACGGGCACGTATTAAAGAGAGCATGGCGATATAATTTAATGGAGATTGACGAATCAATTTTCCTCTATTGTGTTTTAAAAAGTTTGAAACACAATGACATATTGCCGATTCACGATGCGTAGTAAATAAATTATGAAGCGAGCGAACCGATTTCATAGTGACTCAGTAGGCGTCTCGTATATAAGAGATATTGTCCATTGATATATATATATATATATATATATTGAAAAATATTGTGCAGGCAATTTGTGAAGCTCGGGCACGATATATAATAACTAGAAAATTACATTAAAAAAAAGCGAGAAATCTACATTTCTCACATTTCACGTATATGTATTCTGTATCGAATTATTATTTTAATATATCATATAAAAAAAAATAAAAAAATAAATATTTTTATATAATGCTAAATACGATCGGATTATAAAAAAAGATATTATATATCGCGTTATATCAATTTTTTGACATAAAATAATAATATTATTTTTTTCGTTTCATATATATATATATATATTTTAATTGATTTTTTATAATAAAAAAAAAATCAGTTATACAACGTTGTAGAACATCAATAATATAATCATATATAAATTTTCTTATACACAATTCGTACTAAATAGATAAACAATGGTCAACGACTATCTAATATTCGTACATAAAAATGTATTATAATTATTAAAAATATAAAAAAATAAAATAAAATATAAATAGATATTTTTAACATTATATAATCATCTAAATATTATTTAAAAAAAAATGTAAATATTCATACAGCATCGAATATATATATATATATATAAATCACTGGCGCATAAATAATAAACGCAAAGCTGAAAAGCAATAAAAGACGATTTAACACAATTTCAACTCATTATCGGTCGCAAAATAATTTATAACACGTACACGGTTGCAAATTTTAAACAATTATGCATTGCGAACTCGTGATTTACGAGCGTTAATTTATCGTCGCGATAAAAATATTACGACTCGTTTTCGAGACTCCGCCTCATTTGCGAATAAAAAAAAATAAATATACATAAATAAATAAATAAACATATATTGAGATACGATTTTTAAATATTAAAGCCTTTGACGATTTTTTTTCAATTTATTAAAATTTTATTTATACTGATTTTTTTCGTTTGATAATTTATTATGAATCAATATAATACAATATATTATAAGATACAAATTTATAACACTATTTAAAATAATATATATATATATATATATATATATATATATATATATATATATATATATTTGCTTGAAAAATTGGAGACTTTGTCTTATATTAATATAATAATTCGTGCAATATGTAAACTTTAACGGTAACATGTATGAGCGCGAAGACGGCGAACTCGCTTAGAATGCGACGAGGACATTTAAAAAAACCGGTTATCAAAACTACGGTACCCTAAGTCAAAAATTCAAAATTAAAATAATGAAGAGTGGAGAAAAAAAAATAATAAAAGCGCGACTATTAATATAATAATAAATTAATTAAAAACGCTTCCATAACGTCGGCGTATATGGGTTAAATATAACGTGCAAGGCGAGGCGATTTATACGAAATTACATATTATTATTATCAATAGGTAATTATTTTTCATTTTAATCCATCTTCAATAATACCGGACACATTTTAATTAATCGACGAATTAATAATTTAATTTAAAAAAAAAAAAATATATATATATACATATATGAAGTACCGTTTCACGCATACCTAATATTATATATATATATATATATATATATATATATATATATATATATATATATATATATATCTAAATGTTAAGAGTGGAATTTTTGAAGTGTTTTGATAACATCATTTGCGAGATTGATGGCGTCGTAAATGCGTAAATTTGTTATGTTTCCGTTTTTTATTTTATGGACGCAATTTTCCGGTAAACATTTATTTTTGCGGTCAACTTAAAAATGGCGATGCATTTTATTGCCGTTGCATCGGTTTTTATAATCGCCGATTTATCGGATATCTTCTACAAAAATGACGCTACTAAAATTTTGATTATATATATATATATATATATATATATATATATATATATATATATATATATATATATATATATATATATATGAATATATATATATATATATATATATATTTATATAACAAATTGGCACTAGTTGTATTTTTATATAGACACAAAATTGAAAGTGAAAACGAATTCTTTTTCATTAAAGAAAAAAAAATAGTCAAACGTAAAAAATGCTAATAATAAACGCATTTACATATAGACAACGATTAGACAGTACTTTTAAAAAAAAATACGCCATTATATAAACGTACGCGCATACAAACATTATACCAATAAAGTAATTTAACGACGCATTATGATAGGTAGTAACGGAGATATACACGCACCGGATTAAAAAAAAAATAAACGAAAAAAAACGTTAATTTCGTATATGTATATATATATATATAAGCGGAGAACGAACGACCATTGGTTGGCCGCGGCTGAATATTAGCATAATGTCGAACAAAATAACATAAATATGTAAATCGAGCTGCCCCATAAAAATACGTGTAATGGTCACTACCCGAGACCACTTTATGCGTTTATAGAAGTACATATATTTATTATATGCATATATATATATATATATATATATATATATATATATATATATATAGGCCATTTTGTGCGTGCGTACGTGTTCGGATGAATATTTAATTTTTTTTATGCGAAATTTTTCAATGATGTGTGTGTGTGTGTGTGTTATGCGGTCTAGATACGCCTAATCCGTTAACCTGGTTCGTAAAGAAGGTGTCGAGTCAACAGGTGTACGGTAAAGGAATCTTGTCGGGCTGTCAACGTGTTGTCAATCGTGACAACGGGCGTTGACAAACGAGAAAAGAAAACGGCGTCGCGACGCCACTGCAATCCAAAGGCGTCACGTGTCACATCAAAAGAAATCCGGAAAGGTCGAATCGCAGTTTGAATATATATATATATATATATATATATATAAATGACGACAAGGAAATATACGGATGCATTATATTACCAATTACATATTTTCAAAATCTTAATATCTATATTTTCATATAAATATTATTTTAAAATAATCAATAAATATTAATGATTAATAAAAAAATAAGCATCTGTCAAATATGAATATGTATATATATCGGGCATGTCAAACAGGAGGCTCGCGGACCACATGCGGTCCGTCGAAATGTATTGTTTTTAATAATATATATATAAAATTAATATTTAAAAATAAATTAAAGTATTTCCGTTTAATGAAAGCTATAGTTGTGTAGATTAAAAATTAATTAAAAGTAATATTTTGATTATCAAGTTTGAGTTTCAGTTTCATTTTTTTGTTTTTTTAGTGCAGCCCAAAATTTAGTACACAAAAATCATGTATAGCATGCAATATGACACCCCTGAATATATATTTATATAATTATAATATTATTTTAAGAATTAACTAGAAAAAAAAAAAATATATATATATATACATAACTGAGACGTTCAAAAAATTAATTTCGATAAAAATGAAACGTTGCGTTAACACATTGCGGTCGGGAACGGTGGGCGGTAAATTAAATTTACGTTAATCTCCGTAATTGTGTTTGAAACTCGCAAAGGCCTACTGTTATTAATCGTACCCTGTTTTTTATTTTATATTTTTATTATTAATATTATTATTAATTCATATTATATTTGTGTATTCCGCGTATATATATATATTTTTCGCTCGTTATTTTAAGTTTAATAATCCGACGGACGACGAGTGTTATCTGCGATGTCATCGAACACGCACGCAAAAACTGTCACTTAGCTAATTGTTTCAGATCAACAATCGTTGTCACAACAATTTGCAACTGACCTTTTTGTTCTAGGAAATTAAATTCTTAGATTCTCAGATATCGCACAAATAAATATCGGTGATTTTTTTATTTTTTTTTTTATTTATTTTACACGTTGTTCAATTTACAAACGCTTTTCGCACGATACGAACTTAAATTTATTGTGATCACATTTTTATAATAAGTCGAATATAAATATGCGTGTAAAATATTTTTTTTTCTTATTAAATATTTACAAAGGTACGGAAGAATGTTTATAGATTGGTGTCAATGTAAATTGACTTTAATAATTATAAATTTATATTGAAAAAATTCAATGATTAAAAAAATCTCATATATTAAATTTTAAATATCATATTTTTATTCATTAAAAAATAAAAAAATCGAAATTTATTTAAAAAAAAGAATAAATATTCATATATAAAGAAAAAAATATGAATTTATCAGTATACAAACTTTTATATAGTCAAAATTAATAACGCAAATTATTCGAACGCATTGAAAATTCCGAAACCAAATATCAATAATGTAACATTTAGCATCCATCATCGATTTTTGGCATCCGACCGACAATTAACATTGAATACATTCATTTTTTGGCTCCCGTTTAGGAATTAATCTCGTATCGACGCTCAAAGGAATCAAGTGTCGTAAAGCAGATAGAAACGTTCGACGCGAATCGCGCACACGTTCGGCAAACATTGTAACGATAATGGTATGGTGTTCGCGTTGTCTTTTATTCTTTTCTTGTTCTTTTCATTCATTTATTTATTTTTAATATATATATATATATATATATATATATATATATATATATATATGTGTGTGTGTATGTGTATGTGAAACGTTAACCGTTTGCCAAAACATCAATCTATACGTCGTGTCGTTGCCGTCGTATGTCGGAGCCAACGAACCCGTCAATCAGTCACATCGCAATTCCTCCTATTCGATTGCGGAATTATTTCCAACCAACACGTGCGATGTTATAAAAACCGTAAAAAAATAATAATAAAATTTACGACGTATTAAAACGACGAAAATTATATGAAACGATACGTCTAATAATTTTTGGAAAACTAGATTATTAAAAAAAAAAAAAAAACAGAACGTTCACCTTAAATATGAAATAATAAATATAACTGAATAAAAATATTATTTCTTAAAAAAAAAACACTTTATTATCAATAATCGCACCATTGTATTATCATATAAATTTATGTACCATTGTGACAATTATATCGTAAAATCAATATAATTAATTGCCACTATTTGATCAATTATTTTGTAAATCTGTTAATTGATTATTGCATTGTCATTAAAAGTGAACAAATATGCAAAATTTCAACTCAATTAGATAACGAAAAGTGCCTGAAAAATCGATTACAAAAATCCACCCAGACAAAACAAAGTAAAACTTATATAAAAAAAAGTGTGCAAAAATAATATTTTTTTATCAAAATTTAATATAAAATTATATTAATAGATCGATACTCAGATTGAATTGATATAATATATTTTGTATTAAAATGTAGTGCGATTTTCGAAATTGATAACACTTTACAAATAGTTTTATCAATAGGATCTTTTCGCGGGCTACAACAAGCGGTATGCGGCCCTCGATATTCGCGCCGCCGTCACCGCGACAAAGGGCCGCATTCTCGAATAACATACAAATAAATACATACACACGCGCGCGCTTCGAAAGTTATTGCTTACAAGCGGAGAGAATCCCCGATTCAATGGTGAATTTTGATTCTGCCCGTTTTTCCCGCAGGAGACGAAAGCTTTAAACAGGTGTTTTCGAAATATTCGAAACGAGTCGATCCTTTATTTATTTATTTTTTTTTTCACATCAGAATTTTCCTTTACGTTTTATTTTTTTTTTCAGATTTTCTACGGCTATTTTCTTTTGCGAATTTTTATTCTCGGTATTTTTTTTTTATTATCCGGTTTTGACGCATCGAATACATTGACCGATGTTTTCCAAGAAATATTCCGAAATATCGAACAGAACGTAAAATAATTATTTAATTAGTGACTCATTCATAATATGTATATTATTTTAAATTATTTTCGTATTATATTACACATATGATATAAGAAAATCATAAACAATACCTCAATGAGTCATAAATTAATTTTAATATTAAAAAAAAAATATATTTTTTATGTTTTGAAAATAAAAATATACAATGTAGATATCGCAGGAATTTAAATATATATTAAATACTAAAGAAAATATTATACAATTCGTCAAAATTTTTATTCTTGATTTTGGTTCGATGCTAAAAAAATTCGCCTATCACCGATTCAGACCTACACAAATATTGTATATATATTATTTTAAATATTTAAAAATATCTTTATTTATATTCGATGGAATTAAATAAATATATCAAAAAAATTTCCATATATAATACGAACACTCAAAACAAGCGACCGATATCGAGCAAAATAAATTCGGCTCGTGTAAACAGGCGTTTCAGAATACATCTTAAATCATAAAAATACATATAAAAAAATAACACTACACGCTCAAAATAATAAATATATAAATTTTTCTCTTTTTTCCAGTGCGATTAAACGCATAAAAACGGAGTGTTTGTTATGGAAAATAAATATATATAAAAAAATGGCGGTCCAAACGGATTATCGCGAGGGATTTGCGCGAACCCGTAACGTAATAAATAATTTCGTTATTATATATTTATATATATATATATATATATATATTTTTTTTTTTTGACAAAAGCTGTCAATTCGAATTCGCTTTACGCCCTTATGAACACTTTAAAATGTAATATGAACCCTGTATATGTATTATTATTCATAATCAAAAAAATGAAAACGAACATACGCACGTTCAAAACGAATCGTCGAATGCGAAATTTGAACTCGAACATAATAAATCGTATGAAAATTTTGTTATATCAATATAAATATACATGTGTATACATATATTACTAATTATGATACGAATTCTATTGAAACAATTTTCAATAGAATCTAAAATAATATGTATAATACATAAACAGTGACGTATCGTGAGATATATATTACAAAAAAAAAATGTAAGATGAAAATTAAAAAAAAATATACCACTTAAAATCACAAGTAAATGAATGTGTTCATTATCATTAATTTATCACAGGTATATATATATATTCATTTTTATTGTATAATAAATATTATATATATTTATATGTATGTAGGTGATTGAACTTTTCATTTTCTCTTAACGATAAATAACAAATAAAAAAATTACATAATAATAATAATAATAATAATAAACACTCACCTTTTCTAATTCTAATAGGTGAAACCGTAAAACTTGAATAGCTTGTACCATCTGCAAAAAATAAAAATAAACGAAGTACATAATTAATAAAGTCAATAAATGCATCAATAAAAATAATGCGTAATCGCATAATAAAAGTCAACGTAATTAATGTGAATATGTTAATGAAAGCCATATATATTCAAATATTGTCATAAAAAAAAAAGACAGTTGTCAAAGCGCATTCGAGGCCGTGTTGTGCTAGGTTATGGGCGTTTTAAAATGTCGCCGATGACCATTTATTATATTGATGGAAATAAAATAAAAATATATAAAAAAATTGGAAAATTATTCGCTAATAATTCGCCTTGTAATACGTATAGTCCTTGTCGAATTTTTTAATTGAATATATTTCGAATTGAAACTAATTTTATATTAGCGTTATAAATTTATATTAAAACGATTAATAATAAATATCATAGATTGTATTATATTTATTATAAAATCGTTTAAAAGGTCACATATATATATTATTTTATTTTTTTAATTATTCATAATTGAAAGTGAATGTTTTATATTTGATTCATTATAATAAAATTTATAATTATTTTACTATAAAAAATATTTTTATTAATTTTTATTGCATATAATAGACATAATTAAATATCTATGATATGTATTCAATCGACAGGAAGTTGAAAAAAAATTAAAAGCTAGAAAATACAGGAAATGATCTTCGATTAATATAATATAATGCTGAACGAAGAAATTTATCAGATTGTTAGTTTTAAAAATATAATAAATTAAAATTTTTCTATCAATAAAAAATGTTTATTAAATTTTTTATAATATTAAAAAAAAATTATATTCTTAATTAATATTTATTATTAGTATACGTGTTATAATATTATAGCGTATATTGTAGTATATTTATTTTATTACGTTGCCAACAACACGTATATACTCGAAAATAATACTAAAAAATAATCGCACACAGTTATATATGAACTTGTGACGTGTTATATAACATCTGTTCACCGCAACAGAATCCCGGGTTTCTCCGGTAAAAAGGCGTCAAATGCAGAGGTCCGTATCGGGGATAAGGATCCGTATTTTTGTGGCCGTAACGGTTCTTCAAAATATACACCGGCAAGGGTGGAAGAAATATGTGCGAAAGAGAAGGGTTCGATACCCATAAATCATGAGTGGTAACACACATAAATCATGAGCACATCTCGGCCATTTAAAGGCGATCTTGCAATCATTAAGACGCGCACGCAAAGGCCACACATCCCGGCTAATTAAACCGAACAACACTACTTATATCCGTTCGTGTATATGTGTGTGTGTGTGTGTGTGTGTGTGGTAACGCACATGATGTTGATGAATGATAAATCAAAACAAATTATTCGCATCGAGCATTCCGTGTCTGAACGCGAGAAGAATGCGAGAATTTTATGCCGCTTTTATGAATGCTGTACAGTAGAGTTCTTTTTTTTTTTTTTGCTTGTTTGTTTTTTATTCGCGTCCTGTCTTCGGATTTTTCAATTATTAATAGACTTAGAATATGAAGATGATTCGGATCCGATCGAAAAATGTGGTTAAATGGACGACAGATACAAGAACCTTGAATATAAATTAGAGTATACAAATTATATATTATCAGTACTAGAAATTAAATAAACAAAAAATTGAAAATAAATCTACTCAACATTAAGAATTCTTTCACAAAAAAAAAATCATTCTTTTCACCGATCGTTTTTCGTCTATAATAGTAAAATAAAACCGACCGTTGAAAATGGAAGTTTTAACGATCGTTTTGCTATATAGATTTTATCGAGTATTATATTTTGCAAAGAAGAGTGCCTTTAAATTAATACATATAGCGACCTTTCTATAATAACTTGTCGTTAATAATGCGCATACATATTTGTAATACGTAAAAGTGAAAAATAGAATTTGAAAAAAAAACACACACACACACATACACAATTCTTCACAGTTAGTGAAAATTGAACCGAGTTAACTGGCGCCTAAAAAATATATGTATATATATATATATATATATATATACAGAGTGGAATTAAGCAAGATACGTCGATCGTTGGGAATCAAGGGAAATTTGAACTACATATTATTACCACATTCTCAAGGACGTGTTTGTAAACAAAAACTAGTGTATGCTTACAAATGTTTACCGTGTCTGTTAAAATATTATACAGAAACTGTGTTGTTGTGTACACAACTGTTAAGGATACGGCACCAGCCGTCGATAAACGGTTCAGTTTGTGTTATTAAGAGACCCCAGAATGAAGTGAACGCACGTATTTTAATGCTTATATTTATATATATATATATATATATAATCTAAGTGTACAAAAGAAAAACGGTGGCCAAACCAACGAGAGAATCAAACCATAACCAGGCGAACCGCCATGGATGCACGACTTATCCTGGATATACAGAAAAAAAGGATATATATATATATATATATATATATACGTATATAATATAACGTGGGTACAATATTTGCTCTACCAGCGACTGCTTGGCTTCTGATAAGCCACGATATTTGTTTGGGCCATTTGGACGACTTCCTCTTCCGTCCGATGGTTCGACGTGTTGTCCCGAGTACAGTTTTTAAAACGATTTTTCACGAAATAAAGCCGGATGGCAAATAAATGCCGGTCGATATATTTTATCTTAGAATGGCTACGAACCGAAGAATATTATAATTTAATACGAAAAATATATATATATATATATATGCATTATATTTATGATAAAAGACGTAGTAGAATGAAAAAAAATATATACCATATATATATAGAAATACGATTCTAATATACCTGCAGTTAAATAAGTATCTAATAACAAAAGGAATTGTTCCTAAATATTGATTTATTTTCTAAGAAATCTATCTTTATTCATAATAAAATATGATCATGTATAGCTGAGTAATAAAAAAAATATATTATAAATTTTGAATACTATATTTTGTGTATCAAAATATTTAATTTGTTTTATCAAACGAAAACGTTTTTTTTTTTCAATATTTTTATTATTTTAGTTTCAACTCTCTTATTTTATGAAGGCTTTCGTGGGTAAACTCAGGTAGTAAACTACCCAGATTACACTCGGTCTTGGTTATAATCCGACGATTAATAAGAAAAAAAAATATAGGGTTGTCACTCGATTGTTTACATTTTTAATAATTAATTAATAATTTTATTTTTTATTAAATTATTTTTTTTTTTTATAATTCAAATATTTTATAGAATTATCTGTATGACGATTATAAATTTTACACGAGACAAAGAATTTATTATGCGCGTAAAAGGCGACAATGTTGCAAAGAGGAAATTTCGACAAGTATCGACACAATTTACAAACAAAAAAAAAAATATATATATATATATATATATATAATAGAAACAGAAAATTAGAAAGCGATTTAAATGTAGAATTTTGAAAATTTGCTCTTTTCACAAAGTGTGCATAATAACAATACATAGAAGATGATAGATCAAGCGTTTAACCCTTGCGACATCACGATTGTTGCAAATCACGCGTGAACCTCTCTCTCTATATATATATATATATATATATATATATATATATATATATATATATATATATATATATATATATATATATATATATTGTAGAATCACGTAGACGGGTTAAAAGTTTTATACCTTTTTGCCGTCGTTTCGAGGTCCTAAATCGAAAAATATTCATAATATAAAAAAAACCTCTAATCCCTATTTTAAAAAATCACGCACGATTTTTATTTTTCTATTTGTCTAATTTGCATACTATTATTATATATATATATATATATATATATATATATATATATATATATATATATATATATATATATATATATATATATATATATATATATATATATATGTCACCGCGTAACGTCGATTAAACTATCGACACGTGAAAACTTTCATTTTTGTTGTTTTTACTTTTGGAAAATGTTTATGGTCGGTTTTTTTTTTGTTTTCTTCGTATTTTCACTATCGTTTGACGTTTTATAACGGACGCGTTAAAACGATTCCATAATTTATAGTTTTATTTTATTTTTTTATTGTAATTAATATCGTCCGTTTCCGCTATTTTGAAATTTCAATAAACGTCTCGTAAATTTCTATGAGATCGTTGAGTTTTTAAAATAATCTACAAAGCATTTTTTTTTATTTATTCAGTCCAAGTGTTGATATTCTTTCTTTTTATTCTTAATATAATTTTCTTAAAATCTGAATCTTGAAAGCTATTTATTTCTTTCATTTTAGATAGGGTTAAGAAATTTATACTACTAGTTAAAATAAATTGTGCAAAATTTATATATATATATATATATATATATATATATAAATCGATAATTTTATCAAACTAAAATTATTAATTAATATATTATAAATATTTAGAATCGTTTAGACTGGAATAGACTATACATATATTATAAATATAAATGACATAATAAATAAAAAATAAATTGAAAATATTTAGAATCGTTTATTTTTTTATAATGTTAAATATTTTTTAAATATAATATTGATCGATTTAATTAAATAACAAAATGTGCAGTGGCACCCTGAAAATTACGGCGTCGACCGGTCGCTTTTACGACGATTTCGCATCACGAGCGACTCGAATTCGCGACAGTTTCCGACTCGTCGGCAACATTATGGATTCGTACCATAAAATTTTGGCGCCTTTTCTCGTTCTACTAACTAAAAACGACGTATTATTTTATTAGTTTTATCGGCGGTATTCGTCTAAATATCCGTGTCGAAACGTTCGAACGACGCACGGGTGGTCCCAGTTTTCGATTCTTATGCGGTCCCAACTTTTTATTATTTACGTAACAATTGTGCAGGGGAGGAGGGGTGCTGTCTACGAAACGATGCCCCCCCCCCCTCTTATATTATATTAAAATAGTTAATTATATCAATACACGCGTCATACTTACAAGGGAGTCAACTTCGGGATCTGCTATATAATAGGGTTTTTCTTGTCGTATCTGTAAAGATAAAAAATAATAATTAATATATAACAAATTAAAAATATATAATAAATATATATAAATTCATTTACATGCATTATATGTAGTAAATTATATACAAAAAAAAAACGCGCGAAATATAATAGGTCATATATCAATCATGCCTCATTATTTATTATTGCTGTACGTAAAAAAAAAATTAACATGTTCAATGTTTTATAATTACTGTGTTTAAATTTGCAATTCCAGTAGCCGAAAAAATAATTATTTATAGTTGCAAAATTAAAATTCATGCAAAAATTTATTTACATAAATTTCCCTAGCGATCATGATACATTTTAATCAGAGATAGGAAACCGGCCGATTATATATATATATATATATATATATATATATATATATATATGAAATAAAAATATTTTTAATATAGATTTGAAACAATAATAAAAAAAGGTTTATATTATAATCAACGATCTAAAAAAAAAGTGGCTCTTACATAATTTATACATTTATTTATTTTTTTCATTTTATTTATAAATCTAGCGGTAATGAAGGTGAGCCGTGTGTTGTAATTTATATTGTTGGTATCCTTTGATGTTTCACTCGTGGAAGATGTTATGTTAACTTCGAATCCATTCACGGTTATTTAAAACCATTAACTTTTTGCCACAGTCGTTTATATTGCCACCGTACATAATAATATAATATATGCGTTACTCGTGCACATATAAATACGCAATAATGAAAGCCGACAATGGCCGCATATATGATTGATTACTGATTAAGGAAGTAATTTTAAATCAGCGGATGAATATATATATATATATATATATACTCCATAATAAAACGATTTAATAGAAAACTAAGGGATTACTTAACAATGTGAACAAAAAGTAAGGTGAATTTGTTTATAAAATGTAAATTATTTATTTATTATTATGTCAAATCAATTTCATCGCTTTCAAAGTAATCTGATTCCGATAAAACGCACTTTTGCCAACGTTTTTTCCAGTCCTCAAAACAATCGGAATAGTCGACATAACCTTCAAAATCTTCTTCAAATCAGTTTTTATCTCCTCAATTGTGTAAAAAAGGCGTTCCCGCATTGACTTTTCGAGTTTGCCGAATAGCCAGAAGTCGCGCGGAGCCAAATCAGGCGAATACGGTGGTCACGGAACGATATGAGTCGAATTTTTGGCACAAAAGTCGCGAAGAACCATCGCAGTATGAAATGATGCATTATCATGATGAAGGAAACAAGAGTTGTAAAAACACGTGTAACTTGGAGATAATTAAACTTTTTGTCAAACAGACGCTTAGCAAATGTTATAGACAGTCCTACCTTCCTAAAAAAAAAATACAATTTACCTGATATCCTATGGTCCAGGAGTTTTAAATGACAATTTCACCTTACTTTTTGATCACAATAGTATAATATATTTTTATATAATTTTAAAATATCATAACAGATACCCTGATTTTCTTGAAAAAAAAAAAGATTTAAATCCATAAGGACCGAAGGTCTACTGTATGATGTGACTTTGATCTTTATTGTTTGATAACGTTTCGGTTAAAGTTGTTGACCCAGTAATTGTTTTGAATTTATTTACACCTGCCTAGTAGCGCTACTGTTTTTTTTTATATATACCATAACACGAAGACTTATCATGCGTAACAAACTTATCTTGTTTATAATGAGTTTTGAGATAAAATTCTAACTGAATTATTAGTTAAATCTAAATACCAGAAGTTAAACGTGGAGCGATACGACTCTAATGAGAGACGCACACCCACACGGCGTATTTAAACATTATAAAATTCACCTTTCATGCGTATGTAACGTTTTGAATTTTATGCTTGAAATGAGACAAATTACGTTCGAATTTTCGAAACGGCGTCCGTATTATAAAATAAGACGGATTCATTTAAGATGTCGTCATTAAAGACATCCATTGTTCTCGGGCGCTGGTTTTTTTTTTTGTGTATGTTGATTTTTTTCGACTTCTTCTTCTTTTTCTTTTTTTAGTCGATTTTTCAATGTTTTCCTTTGGTTGTGTACAAATTACAGTAATTTTCTGACGGGGTGTGGTTCCCCGCGAGCTCGTCGATTTCGATAGGAGAACGTAATTGTCCCCTTTTGGTTTTTATATGGAGACCGCCTCTGTGTGATTGTATTTTAAGTATAGACAAACGCCATTAGTCTATGCTTATATATATATATTTTTTTTTTCTATTCGTACGCGAACAAATTATATGTAAATTGGTCTTGTTTTATGTGCGGGCAATAAGGAAAAAAATAATAAAAATAATAATCCTATAAGTAGCGCGAGCTTATATATATGTATATATTATGCATCTATTTAAATTAGAAAAAAAATCAATTGCATTTAAAAATCATCAGAATGTTGTAATTTATAGAATATATTAAAATTTATTTAAAATATACTATTGTGATCAAAAAGTAAGGTGAAATTGTCATTTAAAACTCCCGGGCTATAACATTTGCCAAACGTCTGTTTGTCAAAAGATTTAAATATCTCCGAGTTACATGTGGTTTTACAATTCCTTCATCATGATAATGTATTGTATCATATTGCATTGGTACTTCGAGACTTTTTTGTCAAAAACTCGACTCATATCGTTCCGCTACCATCGTATTCGCCCGATATGGCTCCGTGCGACTTGTGGCTATTCAGAAAAAAATAGGCAATTTTTGCAAACAAAATTTGCACTAATTTATACACATAAAATTTGCGTTTTTTTTTTTTTTTTTTGGAAATTTTCGACACAAATAAATGAAGGGGAGGGGAGGGTTGTGTCTTGAATACTAAATAAGATAACTTTTCCTCCACGTCTCCCGCCTCGGTGCGTCCCGTTGAAAAATTTCATACCGACTCGTATACATATCGTCACGAACCCTATATATGTATATATATATATATATATATATATATATATATATATATATATATATATATGTGGTTATATTTAATCGCATCAAGAATTCATTAACGTAACTAATGTCCGATGTACCGAAATGTTGTTATTTGCGGTATGTTAGGAACGTTTCGTCAATACGTTTCTCACTGTAACTGCATTCCATTTTGTATAGGACGGGTCACAGAGTTGCCAATTACCGACACACGCGGTAAACATAGCGATCGATCTAAAATGTCAGACGATTTTTCATCTAAAATATATAT
Source organism: Leptonema lineaticorne (assembly GCA_024500535.1). Taxonomy (NCBI): domain Eukaryota; kingdom Metazoa; phylum Arthropoda; class Insecta; order Trichoptera; family Hydropsychidae; genus Leptonema; species Leptonema lineaticorne. Next base: position 11,327,782 of record JANIJI010000065.1, read on the forward strand.
ATATATATTTATATATATCTAAAATTTCGTACTATTTCGTAGAATAAGGGAGTTTCGTGCGTTTTACCTGAAAAAGGGCAAGCGTTTATATAATGCGCGTATTCGTCGTGCAACTGTGACATTGAATGGCGTTTTTCTTTATAAATATCTCTTTTTTTTTTCTATACGAATTTTTTCGTGTGAATAGTGAAGTTTTTTCTTCTTTCTGTCGCCTTGTGTGGAGCACATTGTGCACGAATACACAAGGGCACAAGAGGGACTGTGCATATTCAAAAAAAAAAAAAAAAAAAAAAGCGAAGGGTGCATACAGTTCTCAAAACTGGTAGATATGGTATATGCATTGAAAAATTCACACGATTTTTTTATATCTATTTAATTCGAGTATTAATATTAATATTTTAAACATTTATAATATTATATAATAATATCACATGTTATATAGAAGTGTTAAAAATCTAAAAAGATAAATACGAGTTGAATCGCTTTTTTTACCAAGTCATATTAAAGATCTTAAAAATTTGTAACACCCAATAAAAACGATGAAAATTATATAATAAATTAAATTATTATTAGAAAACCTATTTATTAATGATATTCATATATAAAATAAATTTTTTAAACATATTTTAATTGCATTTATATTGAACGTACACTTTCAAGAAAAACGCGTTTCAATGACGATTCCTAAAATACTTTTATTTCTATAATGCTTCATTGAAAAAAAAATATTTATAATAAAAATCTTATATATTTTATATATATATATAATAAAAAGAATTCAAAAAAACGTATAATATTTCACATAACGTCGACGTATCCGAAACTATAAATTAAATCAAATTAATCCGACGGTCTCGGGGTCAGCCGGTTCAAGAAGCTGACGATCGGATACCGCAGGACACCTGTGCTGCCGATGATGATAGCGATGACGACGATGATGATAATAATGATAATGATGATGATGATGACGAGCGGCGGCATCCATCCTTCGCAGATGAAAAAAAAAGCCAGTAAATCATCGACCGAAGCGAGCTCGCGCCTCTTCGAAATCCTCAACGGAGGATTAAAAAATCGTAAAACACCATAAAATCCCACATCGTATCCTCTTTTTTTTATAATATACATATATACAAAAGTGACGATGTACGTAATATTTAGTGAATTTATTTATTACTGATTTTTTTAATATTTTTTTTTTCGAGAAAACAACCCGTAGATCGGGAGACGAACGTCGTCGTCAAAACGGCGCGATGATTTATTGGATCATAATTCTTAATTATCGCTAATGTCATCGCATCTACACAAATTTTCACTGTGAAATCGGTTGATACTTAGGCGTTAAAAATGAATAATTTACGACGGATAATATTTTGGGGAAAATACCAAAAATTCCCCCCCTCCCCGCGCGCCCTCCCCCCTCTTAACACACTTGTCTCAAAAAACAAACAATAATCTAGAAGCTTTTTTTATTTATATGCTGTAAATAAGTCGGACGTGAAAATAAGCGAAATTTATATATTTGTAGTCTAGACAAATCGAGTATATATATTATATATATGAAAAAAAAATATATATATAATAGGAACCAAATCACTATTATTTTCTTTAATATTCTAATTTATATTCAAATTTACGTCGAATATTAATTAAGACAGACGGCGACGTTGAATAAAATAATACTGAGATCTCGAGATTTTGAGATCGATTAGTTCAAGAGAGATTATTTTTTTTTATAAGATAATCATTCACTTGTATAATAAAAACGTATAAATTTGTACAGCATATAGAAAATATAAATAGTATATTTTCATTAAATAAAATATATGTAAAATTAACATTTTAAATCATAAATAAAATAATTTGTATATGTAGTAAAAAAAATCGAATAAAATAACATAAAATTTTCCATAAAAATTATCAATATAAATACATAGATTAATCAATTTCAGCATTTAATAGCACTATAATTTAGAAAAAAATATATATAATATTGTAAAAATGAACCTTATTGCAGATGAGAATACGGTTTAAATTAGAACGACAAAAACATCGTATTAGATAACCGAGAGATCGCTACCTTATAATTTTATAAATACGTTTTATTACGGAACGAGAGGGGGGGGGGCAAAAAAAGTCACGTTAACGTCCCAAAATCGACAGGTTTAAACTGCGGTTTAACCGGTACGATTAAAAAAAAAATATATATATTTTTGTATGCGTGCGTAGAGAAGAAACCTTTTGCGATCGAGTTTTTGTTTTTTTTTTTTTTGAGGTCTAAGATTTGTCCGGTGTTTTTTGGCGGCTCTATTCGCCCACCTACTTAATGGGTTTTATAACATTTCATTAAAGAAGAAGATGTAAAGATAATATTACGAAAGAAAAAGAAGAGGAAGAAGAAGAAGACAACCGCTAGGATGACGATGGGACCTCAACCTTTATGGTGCATGGCACGCACGGGCTACTGAAGAAGGTTCAAAAAATTCGAAAATTATACACCGGTGCCCCTAATGTCGAGACCCCGAAATGTCGACAAACGACCGAAAGCCTTCTTTTTTAATGGCTCAACGTGTGTACTTATATATATATATATATATATATATATATACATTTTTTTTCATTATTATATGTGTGTGTGTGGATGGGCAACGATTTTTTAGGTAGCAATTATTTTAAGCCGCGATGATGATCCTACATAATGTATATAATCAAAAGAAAACGGTGCACTGTCGGAAAAAAATTCCAAATATTCGAAAATGTCGAACGTGTATGTATCATCGTCCATTTTGTTTTGAATGACACGCGCCATTTTATATCGTGATCGTCGCGATTTCGGGAATTAAACAGAATAAATCAGCTCAAACGTTTTTTTTTTGCCACATTGTACAATTTAAAATACATTTTATATAATCGATTTATTGTAGAGATTCTTAAACATAACGTATAAAATATTTTATAAAAGAAAACTGATTTATAAAATAGACAATTTACTTTACATACAATACACGAATTTAACAATATAATAACAAAAACGTAATAATAATAGAAAAAATGTCAAAAATTATATATTGAATGAAATGTATAAATATATAATTAAATATATAAATAATAGATATATTGCATAGTGAAACATTCGAAGACAGATGCTTTGCAAATTTTACACGATGAAAAAAAAAATACAATATTGACGCAATAATTTCGCGTTACGCGTGCACACGATCACACACACCGACGGTAGACTAGTAGAATTTTTTAATAAATTAAAACGCGATAGGTTCAATAGCACCAAAGTTCAGAAAAATATTTCTGGTTCATCGCATGAGTCGACAAAAATATCCGAAAAAGAATGATTGTTCACTTTTTTTTACTCTCTTATATGCGCGCGTTCATTCTTCATACTTTGCTGCCGAATTAAAAATAAAAATAAATAATAAATAAATAAATAAAACAACACACACGCAATAATTACGCATCAATATATCAATAAAAATCGTAATAATTATTTATTTATTCGACATAATTGTAATTTTTACGATTAAATAAACTCGCGCGTAATTAATAATATAAATAACTTTGAAGCGATGAACTTACAAAGTTCACAGTATGAAGATAATTTTTTTTTTACGAGTAAATAATTACATGGTGTTATTGATATGGAAGCACTAAAATGAGACGTGATCGTCGGACGTATATATATATATATATATATATATATATATATATATATATATTATTCTTATTCGACGTTACATAAGTGATTTCATTTCGGTTTTTTCGTTTATGAAAAGTCATCGCCAAGAGCGCCCTGATGATGAGCTCGAATGATGAAAATAAATGAAAAAAAAAAGATCCCTTGGTGCTTCATCTCTCCTGCGCGTTTCCAGGTCAAGTCCAGAATGAAAAAGCGAACTCGAATATCTTCACGTCTGGCGGTTTCAAAAAACGCATTTCGGGCTACTAACGAAGTGGCCGGTAGTCTTGAGGTCCAAAAGGACCCGGGCGAAACGAACCACGCCTATACGAATTCCACTCACCGTTTTAACCCTGATATATCATCTACAGGTTGCGCGAGTAAAAATCGATCGATACATTTTATATTATATTTTTTAAAATTTACCAACACAATATCTACACTATTACTTTATTCATAAAATATTAAATTCGTATAGCCGATGAAGAGGTGAATTAAAAAAAAATAATAATTTTTATTTTTGTGGGTCAATTCTGTTGGGACCACCCTGTACTATAGACGGTGTGTGTTATCCGAAAAGAGGTCTTTACTACCTTTTTCGCCGATATCGACATGGTCTTATCTGGTTGTCGAGATCGGCAACGGCAGTCGTTTTCTGGGGATAACTCCGTAAAAATGATCGCAATTAAGATTAACTAACTAATCGACCCGTACACATTGACCGATAATGACGCAGCACACATAAATATATTTATAAAAAAAAAATCTAGGAAAATCTATTTTTATTATAATTATTAATTATTGCCAGTACATTTTCTATTTATCATAATATTTCGGACAACTCGGCGCCATTCATTACTAAACGTGCGAATGAATAAATTAGGAAATATTAAAAGTTAACCATACATCCGCCATATTACGATATGAATTATGAATGAAATTCTATTGTAAAATTAGAGTATTATTATTACGAAGCATCACTATTTACTAAATCCAAATATAAAAATTCATATACGAATCGAAGTGAATATATATATATATATTTTTTTTTCGATAAATTAACATTAATATGATATTATACCGTAAACAATAATAAATATAAAAATATAATAGTAACGATGATGAATATATATATATATATATATATATATATATATATATATATATATATATATATATATATATATATACATGTATATTTTGAAATTGTAAATCTCGCATGTTATCGTGATAATGTATAATACGTCGTAAGAATAACAATCCGAATACACCTAATTGACTTTATTACGGCTAATGTATTCCATTAGTACATTATTTAATAATATATATATATATATATATATATATATATATATATATATATATTATGAAATAAATATAGTTGGTCGTCTAAATAAAACGTAAACGTATTATACATGTGATATATCAATTTTTGACTTCATTCAAGAATGAGTAAATTCATATAAATTATGTACAGTGAAACCGAAATGCACTTAAATATTTTTTTTTATATTAAAAATATTTTTTAATTATCATATATTATTATTATTAGATATACTTTTAATCCATTACTATGCCACTGTCAATTATATGTGTCTATATATGATATGAAAAATGTAGTTTTTTTTTAAATATCTAGAGCAACATTCAATAAATAAATTTATTATTAAATATATAAAAACTATTATTATCTATAAAACATGTTTCCTATATACGCTTATAGAACCTCAACAGTAACGAATCAAAAGGTGTGAAACAAAAACTTGCACCTGCTTCTGACCAAGTTTGAAAATTTTATTAAAAAAAATACACACACACAGACATATATATATATATATATATATATATATATATATCCTGCACATACACACGAAATTTATATAAAATTTTGAAGGGACATGGCCGTTAATTCACTGAAACACCGTGTGCTTAAATTTTGACAATTAAAAAACGTGTTTATATCCTTCAAAGTACCAGTGGCTATAAAAGCGGTAGCTTGGACTAATAGACGACATAAAATATTATAAAAAATATATATGCACAATAAATTTGATATGTAACGGAACATTTGGAAATAGCTGTGTTTTTTTAATATATTAAAAAAATATATAATATAATAAAATAAGTAAGCATCCTGCGATCTTAGCTAATAATAAGTATTCATTATTGTACAGTCACGCGATGCTCCCCCCCCCCTTTCAGCTTTTTTCTTTTTTTTATTATTTATTTTTTCAGTGAAAGGATTCTCATTTAAAGCAAAGAAAAAAGTTAATTGCATCGTTAACTATACTTCCTACTAATATAATTTCGAATAATTAGAACACAAGGTGAACCATACTGTATATAACACAAAAATATAGTATAATTTTCTACGTGATATTACACAAATAATTATTAATTATAATCGATTTTGCGTTATATTCATATAATAATAATAATAATAATATATACAAGTATTAATAATATTATGAGATTCGTTTCGAATAAAAAACATTTCTTAATTAATTCCGCCATTGTCTCGCGACAAAACCAGATGGGTCCAAAATGATACAAAACGAATATTTCATAATGTTCGTTATGTATTTTTTGTTTCGCCCCCCTCAAACCGATATTAATAATATTCCTTATATTCCGAAAGCCTACAGGAAGACTCGAAGATATTCTAAATTATTTATAAATAACAATTATCATATTTATGTATAAAAAAAAAAAACACACAAAATTTACTGTACATTAATATAATCGCCGTTAAGCTTCAAACGGTTTTAACAATAAAAAAAAATCGCACACAATTCTACGAGTACTTTTATTTTTCAATTGCCTTTTGTAAATTGAATCGAAATTGTTCAAAATACAAACAAAAAAAATACACACGCACACACACACACACACACACACACATATCGGGAGCATGGTTTATAATTCACGGCCAAACAAAATCGATTTCCTATTAGGACGGTGACTTGACACGAAAAAGTTTTCCTCGTCTGGTTTTTTGACACGATGCCACACAACAAACAAGAAGAAACCGCAGAACAACAAAAGAGGGCCGTGCCCTCTCGCTTTTCCTCAGCATTCATAATAATAATAATACATTCATTTTGTAAAAGGAAAAGCGTACATAAACCGCACATATTTGTTTGTTTATCTACCATTAAACCTACGGTGAGCGAACGCGATATTTGTATAAAAAAACATATATATATATATATATATATATATATATATAATTTTTGATACATAGCATAAATGCGTATAGTGAAAGCACTTACGCACCGGTTCTATTATCGAAAATCTACCGGTTACAACACCCCCCCCCTTCGAGAGAATAAAAGAAAATTATTTTTTCCTACTCGTAAACACGTATACAAAAACGGGGGTTAATATTATTTTCATATATATATATATATATATATATATATATATATATATATATATATATATAATAACACACATGCCAACACTCGAAACGAGCAACGAACCAACCCTCCCCCAGGGAGGGGGGCAAAACGCTTGATATACAGTTTAATAATCGTCGAGTTTATTTTTAATTAAGCGGCCATTTTTGTGATTTAATAATACATTTCGTATCGTTATTATTGTATTGGGCCGCATTCGTGTAAATTGGTAAGCCGCATTTTATAAACACATACACACATATATATATATATACAATAGTAATAATAATGAGCACTCAGGAGATTTGCGGTTTCTCATTCTGGTAAGAAATCGTAAATTTGTTATTTATACACCGCGTCGTTGTAATAAAAATGATTTACGTATATAAAATCGTTCGACGTACGAAAATTACGACGACGTTATTGTTGCGCTTTTATAATAGTAATAAAAAAAAATCGTAATACAAAAATAAAAATACACACAACGTGTTGCATTATATCAACGGGATTTTCTAGATTACGAATTTTATTATAATATTTTTTTTTTTAATATAAAAAATATTTATCACAATTATATTAATAACTAGTAAAATAATTTTAAAGCTATATAAAATTATAAAAAAAAATCTTCATTTATTGAGAGTTATAAAAAAATATATTACCATGAGAATAATATAGAATACTAGAAAAGTTTGATAGCAATAAATACATATTATATTTCGGCGATATATATTCGAAATGCGCAACAGGTACACATATAATATATTATATATTAATAAAATACATTATTATATACTGCGTCAATTTATTTTACGATATTTGAACATTCGAAAACTTTCTCAGACGTTTATCGACTGACATTATCTCGACCTAGGGCAATGCGTAAAATCACATAAAATCGAGTATCATCGGAATACACAACAACATCAACAACAACAACACAACAACAACAACAACAACAACAAAAACTAAGTTTTAAAGCCACAAACACGTGGGTGGATGTTTGGGTTCATTTTCCGACGGAAAAACCATTCAGGGTGGGTGGTGTCTCGTGCAAAAATGCAAACATATATATATAAATATATATATAAGTGTACGATATAAATTATATATAGCTTCAGTCGAGTGTAATAACTCAAAAAAAAAAAAAAAAAACGGGAAAAACGAACGCCGTGTTCTGTTTTTGACAGGCAAACAAAACGGACCGAGGGTGGATCCAGAAGGGGCGGACGAAGAGGGATGAAAACGTTTGAGAAGCGCAGATTTTCCATCTCGTTTCGTCGCCGATCGAGAACATTGAACCTGATTCGACTTGTGACTAGTCTTTATATATATATATATATATATATATATATATATATATATATATATACATGTAATACGCAAAACGACTTAAAAAATGGCGCTGCGGCGTCTTAAGGGCGAACGTGGCGTTTTCCGTTTTTTTTTACTGTGAAAGTTTTACGCTTCGTTTTGTAAAAATATCGACATATCATCATCGTCATCGTCGTCGACTACCGGTTATAATAATCGGTCAATGAAAACTGACAAGGCAATCGACCGAGATATGTACGCAGATATTATGGCAATATTTGTCTTATTAATTTCACTATATATATATATATATATATATATATATATATATATATATTGTGTGTAAATTTTGAAATAAAAAGTAGTGATAAAGTGCAATTACACAAATGTAATAATAAAATACAATTAGACATTAAGAAGTTCGAAATTGTTCTTTTTTTTGCCATTTTTAAAAGATATATTTACTAAAAGTATTATTTCAGTAATATAATATTAATTCAAAATAAAAGCTATAAATGTCGAAATTAAAATAAAACGAATATTTTTTTAATCAAAGTCTTTAAAAAATTGAATACAAAATCGAGTTCTATGTATTTTAAATAATTTTAAAGAAAAGTTTTGAATGAAATAAAAATGATTTATAACTTGAATCTTTTGTAGATTGTACAAGCAATTAATTATTTAAATGCTTTATTATATTATTCATTATTAAAATATATATATTGTATATATACATATAAAAAAATAAAATATCAAGTTATACGAGTTTTTTTTTCTATCCATAAAATACATATAATACTATTTATTATTGACTAATGACATAAAATAAAAATTTTATTTCACGTAAGGCTACGTCGAATGTACAAGAGTAATTAAAAATATATTAAAACACGCGAAACAATCAACGTCCAGCGGTTCTTAAATTACGCATACGGCTTATTTATTTATATGCATCATTAGGCGACCAAAAACGTGCATGTTAATAAAATCGTAAAAAAATATACAACAACATCAACAACAACAACAGCAACAACGATGATGATAATAATAATAATAAAAGAGGCAAGATCTCTAATGATTTCTTCAAAAAGCCAGCTCGCAGATGATTACCGAGCTTCTCTCACGAGGTAATCTGATTTTTAATCTCACAGTTATTTATTGCTTTATGACATCCCTGCGTTCTTTCCCATTATCGCCTTCCCGCGAAACCACCCATAACACGAACAGACAGAGAAAACTAAATGTGACATTGAAAAATAAGCCGACTCGAAGACGAGACAGACAGCAAAATGAAAAAAAAAAAATATATATATATATATATAGAAACGATGATGAATAGTTATTGCCTTGTTGTAAATCTTTTCCTAAACTAATCTGCTCACCTCTAGAGCTCGTTGTTAAATTATTAACGTTTCGCATTTCGAATCGTAACGACCAAGAAACGCACAAACGACAAAAATCGCTAATAAACTCGTGTGGCGAATGAATGATTCAATCGCGCTTTAAATTTCACGTTAATTATTCCATTCATTGTAATAATATAATAAAATCGTGTGTGTGTATGTTGCGTGATTTTATTTTTATTTTTTTTTTAATTTTTTGTAGATATGAGTCTTGAACTTCAAATGTCAAATTTATAGAAACGAGTTGAAGGCTGAACGAGAATAACAGTTAAAAATCGATGTATTACAAGTAAAATCTAATTAATTATTAAAACCAGTTTGAGACAGTAAAATTTGAAGATCTATCAAATCTAACATTGATTTATATATTTTTCTCTTTTGTAAAATTGAAATATATATATATATATATTTTTTTTAATGCTTGAATAACAAACAGTATATTTAATCGTTGATAATTTCAAAAAAAAAAGTGCATGTAAATCGAACCAACAGTTTGTATAATATATACGTACAGTTTTATATAACGGCAGTATTTCAGCTGTGAATAAGATCATAAATTTTCTAGAAGGAAGTAAACTTTTTTTTTCACGTATCTTTCAAAGCAATAATAAACTGTTAAGATACCCCACTGTCCCAACACGAAATATTCCTATTGTCCACAATAAAAAAAAAAATAATAATAATAATAAAACTACAAGCGAGCATTGCTTGTATCCAGAAAAATATTATATATCCCGTGGGCATTCGTAAACACGAGTATACGAGACAGAGTCGAATCCCGATATGCCAAAAGCTCTAAAAGTGTCGAAATTTAATGTTTTTATTGCGGCGGACTAAACGACACCCCCATAAATTTTACAATATGTAGAAGTAGCATTTAACGTCGGGTTTTACACCGGTGTCCCGGTGTGGAAGTCGTGTACCATCAATCAGACGCTGTTGTTCCTTTTGGCTTTCGAAAAAAGTTACAAAATATAAAAAAAAATATTTTTTTTATTTTATTATTTCAAGCCACGCTCGTATAATTTATATATATATATATATATATATATATAGGAGAGAGAAGAGGTGGTTCAAGTGAAGGAGGGGTAAAAAAATCCGAAAAGTACACCTCTGTGACAGAGCTTATATATATATATATATATATATATATATATATATATATATATATATATATATATATATATATATATATATATATATATATATATATATATATATATATATATATATATATATATATATATATATATATATATATATATATATATATATATATATATATATATATATATATATATATATTGTTTATAACCCGGCTACGAGATCTTGTAGTGTCGTTAATTAGGACTAAAAACAAAATTCGAAATGACGCTGCGACGGAATTTCAATTAAAATTTTAACGTCGACCTAGTGCCGTCGCTGGCTTTTGAGATCGACGCATCGATCATTGAACAACGAGACGCGTTAAAAACAACCCTAAAAATTGATTTATTTACGTGCGGTTAATTTGAGATTTTTTTTCACGTGGATTAAGTATATATATATATATATATATATATATATATATATATATATATATATATATATATATAAATTAATAATAACAAAAAATAAATAAATATATTAATATAGACGAAAGCGTTATAAAAACGGCTATTAAATGAAAAGTTTAGCTAAATTATGACGTTCATCATTTTCATGATTATGACTAAAATGCGCATTTAAAAATCCCGTTATTTTTCAACAATTAAAACCGATATCGATATAAAAATATCTATAAATTATAATAATAATATATGCATGTTTCAAATCGAAAAGAAAAAGTCAAAAATAAAGCAGGTGATAAGCGGAAGGAAAATATAATCGCTTTTATATTATATATGCCTACGTATTTTTATTTTATTAACGCATGAAATAGAAATAATAATAATAAAAATAGACATGGCGATAAAACTTTTTTAAATATTGTAAAAATGTGTGTCAATATCTAAAAGTTATCTAAAGAAATGCGGAGGGGAAAACATCCCGTTTTGAGACGATCTAGCCGGAAGTGTAAATAAGACTACAGTACCTAAAAAAATATTATATATATATATATATATATATATATATATATATATATATATATATATATATAAATTAAGGAAAGTTGTATTCGTGAAACGGTCGTGGACATTCTTCAGATAAAAACGTGTAAGAGGTGACTTTTCCTGAGCCGTGAGCGTACAATAAAGATAAAAAAATACGAAGGCACACATCAATATTTATTTATATGTAATATATATATATATATATATATATATATATATATAAATGAATAAATGTATAAATAAAAATTTACACTCGTCAAAAGAGAAATTTGATAGTCGGATCGGATTAAAATCGGATACGATGCTCCGTGTTGCGGTTTTTTAAGGACCGTGAGGGTCCGTTAAAATGCGAGCATGCGCATTTTAAAAGTCGTAAAAGTTCGACAAGGTTGCAACGCCACTTTACGGACTCGTTAATGAAAATATGCGGCATGTAAGGCATTATCTCTGTGAAGAAAAAGAGAGAGAAAAAAACCAGTATTCAAACGACTCGTAATTAAAATTCAAACAGATAGAAAATGCAACGGTTAAATAGACGAATTAATGCATACAAAAAAATAGTGATAACACTAATATATTATAAACAAAAAAAAAGTAATCATTAATTATATTCAATTCTACGTACGCTACGTTATAGATTGATATGATTTTTTTCTTTCGATCATAAGATCAATAAAAACGTCCTTGCCCAATTGCATATTGCTAAACATATTGCGTTTGGCAACGAATAATAGTCTTTACGCACAACGTTACACGTACCGTAATCGTAAATCATATAAGTGTCAGTTGTGACGTTCGAAACGGGTCGGTGACTCTTAAACGAGCCGCAATGGCGAATGTCAAGAACGGCCCGTCGTGACGTCACAAAAATGCACGAGTTGCTCCGTTTGTGTGTCGTTTACAAACTTTTTTTAATTTATGAAAAATATGTGTCGTTCTGGTCGCGGTTCCCCTTTTCGTTCACCATATACAAAAATCGCCATTTCGATACATGATTAATTTATTTAATATATATATATATATATATATATATATATATATATATATATATATTATTTTTAAATCAAATTATTAGTTTTCTTTAAAAATATTATATATTATAATTTATTATAAAATTGTCTGAACTTGTATGAAATTAATTAAATTACGCAACATTCAATTATTTATTTTTTTTCTATGAAAAACTTTTTTTATCAGACATTAAATATTTTTAAAATTAATATATATATTGTTATTTTTATTATTGTTCATTTAATTAATCAATATAAAAGATGTATATATAAAAATGACAGACTAAAATAAATATTATATATATATTAAAAAACGATAAAATTGATTTTAATCATAAGAAAAATAAATTAATATATATATAATATTAAAAAAAAATAATAAATAATTATTATATTATCTAAATAGTTAAAATAAAAAAAAATATATATATAATAATATAGATAGAAGCTGTCAAATAAAACGACAAACTCACAATTTTGTTATAATTTACAGAACGTTAAAATTTATTTTTAACAATTTAATAAAATTAATCGTGAATAAAAGCTTTGTCTAAAAAAAATATTTTTCTTCATTATTATTATTATTATTATTATTTTGTATATATTTTGCGAAATTTTCCTCGTGATTTCAAAAATAACGTTTTTGCTCGTACGTAGAAGAAAAAACGCGAATGAGACATCGCATCATTATGATGTTAATTTATTTGATGACAAAATGAAAATGTTTAGCATGCCATATTTCCAAAATAATAATAATAATAATAACGACGAAAAACCAAAAAAAAAAACACACACACACAAAACGTCAAAATAGAAACAAAACGAAACGTGAGGTGCGCTCGCTAATTAGATATCACAAATATGTATCGAATTAAATCGTTTTACTCGGTTTTACGACGAAACGTTTTTGTTGTTGTTGTTTTTTTTTTTTGAATATGAATAGATATAATATATTCGTTTTATAGATAATTCAATTTTTGCCCATATGCAAATTGCGTTCGTGTAAAATTATCTAAATAGTCGCACAAGTTCCGTTTTCTATTATGAACGTTTTAAATTGTATATATATTATATATAAAATATATGACAATGTTCCGTTAAAAATAACAATTAAAGCGATTACTTATCATGATAATTGAAAACGTAAAATGTCCGTGGATTTGAATAAATAATATAAAAATAAATAGTCGCTTAAAGGCAAACGACGATCGTAAATTTTCAGCGAATTTGGGAACGCTCCAAACAAATAAACGTAGGAAATAATTGATTTCAGTGACGCTTGCGGTCACTGAAAATTTTTTTTCAATTATCTAAAAATTAATATTAGAATATATTCAATATCTAATACATATTAAGTGAATAATTATAATTTAAAAGTATCTACAGAAATATAAAATAAAATTTTAAAATATATATAATATCACATTTATAAAAATATATACTATATATATAATTCACGAAAATAATATTAAGAATGTGAATAGAGAATAACGATAAAAACGGTCACGTTTTAATTACTATGAAGTGAAAAAATTAATCTCTCTTTATATTATTTTCGGTGCCATTTTTATTTTTTAATTTCGAAAACATGTCCGCTCCTAGTATAATTTGAACTATATATATATATATTAATTAAAATAATATTATCGAGCCAAAAACAATATACAAGACGTAACATAATGGCGTCACATTAAGATAACCTTTTCCAAGTTTCGTACGATCGAAAAACACATGATAACCATTCTTTATATATATATATATATATATATATATATATATATATATATATATATATATATATATATATATATATATATATATATATATATATATAGACATATGTGTTTAAATTTTGAAGATATTCAAAAAACCAAAATCCATGCATATGTTTTGAAGACATTTCGGGATCATCTGTGGAACAAAAAGTCTGCTCGTTTTCATTTTAGAAACCGGCGAACGAGAAATGCATAAACTCACAGATTGAAACGGGACAAAAAAAAATATATTAAAACCTTCCTTGTCTGGTTTATTTTTTTAATTTTTTTTTGTCGTACATTTTCTAAGATTCTCAAATATTTATTTTTGTCAAAATTATTTTATTTTTTTTATCAGCGATATTATAGTAAAAAAAAAATTGACTTTGTCTAAATGGAAAAGGATTTACTTAGAAACAGCCTATATATTTTAAGCATACATATTGTGAAGCCGAGTTTTTTTTTTTCAGCACAAAAACATTCTTTAGCGACTATAAATCATTCGAATAACGGAAAACTTAACTACTCGGTTGTCTGGAATACACTTTGGCAGCAATTAAACAAAACAAAACGGAATAAGAACTCCGTAAAAAAAAAATGTATACAAGACAAACTCAGGTACGTGTAATTTATGGTGGGCAATGAAAGCACAATTCCAACGTTTTCACAAAGACGTTTCGTATGAAATATGACCGTCGTTCAACGGTCTCACTTTTTTTTTCTTTTATCCGTCTACATTGAATATTATTATCTAAGGTTGAGGGATGATAATACGTATAAATTCGGTACACGATAGAAATCAAACTTTCCCCTTTTTTTCGATTATCGATGCGTTCTAGTCTCCCCTTAAAATATATATACATATTTTTTTTTTTTTGAAGCACTTGGAATAATTGTTTTGACTTCCATCTGGAGATATAGCAATGTGGATTTGAACGCACGACTGCTCGTTCATAACACCATGTGACCTCATCCCAACAGCATGCGGTCTTCCATTATGACCTAGGGAAACAGAGGATGCTCTTTTTGTGACAAAACGTCCTTTGTATTCCCAAATTGCTCTATATATATATTCCACTTCTTTCAATTCTATTTCGGAATGTGGAAGAGTTACATTGTTCATTTGAAAGAAAATGCGTTACTAATTTATACTTATTATATATATATATAAAACTGTGATCAAAAAGTAAGGTGAATTTGTTTATAAAATGTAAATTCTTTAATTATTCGTCCAAATTAATTTAATCTCCGTCCGATAAAACACACACGCATTTCTCAGTCCTTGAAACAGTCGAAATAATATATTTCCGATATAGCCTTCAAGACCTTTTTCGATTCGATTTTTATCTCCTCAATAGTGTCAAAACGGCCTCTCCACATTGATCTTTTAAGTTTGCTGAATAGCCAGAAGTCGCATGGAGCCAAATCAGACGAATACGGCGGTTGCGGAACGATAAGAGTCGAGTTTTTGGCAAAAAGTCGCGAAGAACCATTGCAATATGACACGGTGTATTATCGTGATGAAGGAATCAAGAGTTGTAAAAAAAAACACGTGTAACTCGGAGATAATTAAACCTTTTGACAAACAGACACTTGGTAAATTTTACAGACAGTCCTACTAATTTAGGAAAAAAATTACAATTTATCTGCCTTCCTAATGCCCGGGAGTTTTAAATGACAATTTCACCTTACTTTTTAATCATACGAAAATATAGCAATAAATTAAATATTTCTTAAAAATTTGTTTTAAAATAAGCATTTATAACCTTTATATTTTGATTTAATATTTATGATAGTAATTCGATATATGTATACAAAGAATTCTATCGACAGGGCTTTTGAATTCGAAAGGATTACCAACCGCTTGATCTTTTTTTATTTTTATTTTTCTTAGATGCATTATGCAATCAGAACGCATACGCATATATGAGAACGTTCAAAAAGGATCCGAGAAAAAATCCTTTTATATATGTATATGTATATATTAAAAAAAAATAGGGTTTCCGCAGTATGAAAACGGCGAAACGGCTTTTGACGAACGCCATTTTTCATTAGTCCTTCATTGTGAACGACGATGAAAGGAGGAGCAGACAAAGATGAAAGGTAGATGGGAAGAACTTACACTATTGATCAGGGACACCTGAATAAAAACTCGACCGTACTAATCCCGTACATTTTTTTTTTCATACACCCGACAGCTATTGACGGATGTGACGCTCAACATTTTACTTCGACGAGTTTCATATATTAAAATTATCTAATATAAAAATGCAATTTTTAATATATATATATATATATATATATATATATATATATATATATATATATATATAATTTTCAATTATTACGAATTTTTTTAATTTATTTTATATAAATGTTTATGATTACTGCATTATCGCTTATTCAGCGTTCACAATTGACATAAAATTTAACAAAGAATTTTCGTTGCGTATTTGTATAGTTGAATACAGCGATGACAAAACACCGGTCCCCGGTCACATTTAACTTTCACTCGTCGAGTTTTATACGCGTATAAAAATATACGCGTATTTATATATACAGATGTCCCTTCGTCTCGTGGACGAGAAAAGACGGACGGTATAAAAATAATATATATATATATATATATATATATATATATATATATATATATATATATATAATATTTCGAAAAAACGGACTAAATAAATAAATAACCGAAATGAAATAAAGATAAAAAAAATAATGATAATAATATAAAAAGGTTGAAATAAAACAGAAGAATTCCTAAGATCGGTCCTGACAGAGTCCGAGAGACTGGTTCGTTTTGGTGCCAATGAAGTTGACGCCAAAACTGGCAACCGCTGGAGGTGTTTTCGATTCGCCAAAAAAAATAAATAAATAAATAAACAAACATGATCCAAATAAAGAACAAACGAGATCCAAATTACGAATAAATCACGATCTGATAACTGAAAATTTTTGATGAAACGCCAACGGATTGTCAATTTTTTCCATATATATATATATATATATATATATATATATATATATATATATATATATATATATATATATATATATATATATATAACATATTAAATATTAAACAAATATACATAAAATCAATCTTTAAAAATAGCAAACGAATACTAAATAAAAAAAAAGAGTTAATAAACCTCGCCTATTATGATAAATTTGTTCAAGATTTATATCATATCCAAGGATTACGAGTAAATAATGATAATAAAAAAAAACAATTTTAGAGACCAAAATAAAATGATCTGATATATAAATTTTAAATAGCAATTAGCATAGTGTACTCGTAAAAAGCGCAAAGTACACACAATTAAAATTTCAATATAAATAATTCATAGAATTCGCACAAACGACTAAGTAATTATCAATAAAGCAACATCGATGTTATATATATATATATATATATATATATATATATATATATATATATATATATATATATATATATATATATATATATATATATATATATATATAATAGTAAATAATACATAAAAATGGAATTTAACGAGCGTCTCCTATCAGCGAATCGATCTAAACAAAATTAATTCTTTAACGTAAAATTATTATAACGAGATATGAATTATGCTATTTCAAGTATTTATAAATGACAATTAACCGTACAGTTACTGAACATAAATTAATTGTATATTTTTATATTTTATTGTACATATTCCGAATTGAAGAATTATCTAAAATACCTAGATATTGCATATATAAAATAAAATTATTTCAAATCATAGTGAAAATTGTTTTATATTTTTTTTTTAAATTAAAAATCAGATAATATAAATTGCCTGTAATATATATGTATATACACACACATCAGACACGTATATTTTAACATGTCGTATATTTATATAATGCAGATAAAAAAAAAGAAGAATTGAATCGCAAAAGCGCGAACGCCGAATGCATCGAAATGACTCTCTCGGTACAGTACTAACATTGCACATTCGAAAAACTCCAAGTTCCACCGTTTCAAATACAAATTGGCATTTAACAAGTTCCCAAAAAAAAAAAAAAAAAAAAAAGAAAAGAAAAGAAAAGAAAGAAATACTAAAAAGACGTACGCGGAGGTCTCGAAAACGAGACGTCTCGTCGTACCTTTTGTGTATATGAAGCCGAATCGCGCGACAAAATAACGCACGACACAAAACGGAAACCGTTTGTTTACGGGGGAAAGGGGAAACGGGACGAGGGGAGAGTGGGGGGCGTAGAATGAGCGATAAAAAAATTACCGGATCGACGCGTAAAAAAATTATAATTTATGTTTTAATTGTGAAATGTGAAACGACGTTTTGGCGCTTTCGGACAAAACATATTAACGAAATGGTTTCATTTTGTTATATATATATATATATATATATATATATATATATATATATATATATATATATTAAATAATAATTTTATATTAAATATAATATTACTTATAATTAACATATAACTTGTTCTAATCAGATCTATATTAAAAATATTCAAAATTTATGTATATAATCTAACAATTTTTAATATGAATTTAAATAAAAAATATTTAAAATATAATTTTAATTAAATTAAAAATTTAAAAAAAATCACATAAAAATGAAAATTTTTACAATTAGCAATACTTTTTAAATATTCGCTAATTTCTACGATTATAACAATAATTAATATTGGTAATATTTAATACAATTTTATATACAGATAATTATTCTTTATTAAAATAAAAATATATAATTATTAATCGAATATAAACTTTGATCGGCGCCATTTTAAAAACCAATCCGTCAAACGATATCGAATTTTATTATTTTCGAACCGGAATTGAACCTGGAACAACATCGTTTTAAATCATCAGAGGTCAACTCAATTGTTTCCAGATCTATATATATATATATATATATATATATATATATATATATATATATATATATATATATATATATATATCGTTCAAAAGCTAATTGTAATTTATTACTTCGTTCATAAAAAAAAACATAATCTATACATATATACGTGAAGAAAAAAAACGAGTTTTAAATTTAATACGCGACACGATGACAAACAACAGAAACGAAAGAAATTTACGCTCGAAACGCGCAATAATACACCAGCTCAAAAATTTTAAATTCAAATTCGACACATGTGAACAAACATAAATCGTTTCAATGATCGAATATAATTGAACCGGTGGACGGCGTACTTAATCAAGCCATTTGCGGCGAAATTCAAAAATCACGTACAGGTGTCGTAATTTATATATTTATATGTATACAGCGTGATACAAAAAATGCAACGAAAGTACACAAATATTGATCGATCTATTTACAAATTGATTAACACGCATTTTTATGTATATTTACGATCGTAATCTTTATATTACTCATATCAGATTTATTTTAATTTAAAAATATATTTTACATTTATATATATTTGTACAATATATATCAACAATTGACAATTTTTATTATTCATTAATTAAAATAAAATTTAATTTAAATAACAGTATCATTGCACTTCAATATCAACGATATGTAGAGACAGTGGAGTATATAGATATTTTGAAAATGAGATCGAGTCGTCAGCTCTATACTTAACCATCAGAAATTAATTAATAATATAATATGTAACAATTAAATAGACTAGAAAAAATTATATTTTAATACATATATAATAAAATTTTAACAATAAATATTTTTTATTCAATTGTATCATCGCACATTCAAAAGTGCGATATATTTAATATAAAAATTGATATTTGTTTTTTTTCGGGAATTTTTCAAGGGGTTCCCGTTCGTCTTTCGTCGGAACGCCATCACGGACGACATTCGTCGAAAAAACAAGAACGACAATAAATTAATTTGAGACGTCGCACGTTATAAAATCGTCGTAAATAACGCAAAAGCGTCGACCGGGAATCGAACCCGGAGACGGAATAAGTAATAAAAAAAAAAAAACATTCACCGAACCGACGCTCGTGAGCTTTTAAAAGCGCGAAAAGAAAACGTACGACGTGTGTGCGAGAGTTTGTGCGAACGAACCGCGCAGAATATGTGGACATTATCGAATGATCGCCACGACGATCATATATTTATGAGGATTATTTGTATAACAAATCAGCGGCGCCATAGCCCTTTACGGACCCGAGTCTTGCTGCTTTTTTTACAAATTTAAGTCGCCAATTTTGCTCTCGTTTTCTTTTTTAAATAGTTAACTTTCGAACAAAATATATTAATATAATATTAAAAATTAATTAATTAAAATAAAAAAATATTTTATTTTATCAAGTTATCACTTAAAGATGTATTATATATATATTTTTTTTTAATTAAATTGAGAAAAGTTTGAGAAACTCAGAAAAATAAAATTGAATTATATAAAAATAATCATCCATTCTGCAATGATATAGCACAAAAAAAAATATAGCAATAAATGGTGAAATTTTGTTTTCCAGATTGAATAGAAAATAAAATCTCGCCGAGTGACAAAGTTTTTATCGTTCATAATTTCTCATCGTTTCGTTGAAAGCGATCGTATTACGATGTATTTGATGTGGAAAAAAAGCGAGAGATTGTCAACAAACTTTTCCAACAATAACAAAAATAAATTATATATATATATATATATATATATATATATATATATATATATATATATATATATATATATATATATATATATATATATATATATATATATATATATATATATTTACATATAAATATTTAATAAATTTATTATCGACGTCATCGGATAACACGTTACGTGCGGACGCCCCATAATACAAAAGCATTAGAATGCTAAAAAAGATAAAGACGTCCGCGGGAAAATCCGTCGTCGATACAGACGCGTCTTATCTGAACTGGACAAAGGAACCAAGTAAAAAGAAAAATAAAATAATAATATATATATATATATATATATATATATATATATATATATATATATATACATATATATATATATATACATATATATATATATATGTATATATATATATATATATATATATATATATATATATATACGGCAAACGAGCAAAGAGAGCTTTCATTCCAGAGCGGATGTTTATGAACGATTTGCCAGGGTAAAAAAAATTATATATATATATATATATATATATATATATATATAGATGAGCAGTAGAAATGAGAAGACGGTAAAAAGGCAAAAAAAAAATCAACGTCTGCGAGACAAAGGGACGGTCGGAAAATACGTAGTCGGGAATGTGCGGGATGTTTAGTGTTAAAACTAAAGGCGTGGTACAACACAACGGGACCAATTAATTAGTGCAGTGGCGCGCGTGATAATCGCCCGACACCGGCGCCTTGCGACAAAACTGCACACGTTTATATAAAAGGTAAACCGAACTGTGTGTGTACATACTCAATTTTCCCTAATGGCCGTTTTATACTCATTATTGGAACAAGTTACCGTCTAAAGACCGTTCCAGAACGTTATTGCATTGCACAAAAAAAATACGATCATGATAAATATATAAATATATATATATATTTAAAAAGTTGACTATCGCTGATACTGAGAGTTGGATGAATAAATTCATTGTACTACGTCAGAATTCGGCAACCATTTGAGTCGGAAGGGTCAAAATTTTTCTTGCCAACAATAAATAGTGCTTGCATAAATAAAGCTTTTTTTAAAAAAAAATATTCATATATAAATAGTGTTTTTTTTTCAATAATAATCATTTATTATTTTAAATAAATAATTAAAACAATTAATTTTGTATTAATGTTATATTGTAAATGTTATTCAATATGAACTTAAAGAGCCGCAGCTTCATATCCGATAAGCCGCAGATTGCCGATTCATATGTAGTGTTACGTCATATCGATATTTGATTAATATTGCAATTATAAAACATCAATTAAATATAACACGTAAAATAATGTTATAAATTAAATTACGTACACAATAATAATAATAATTAAAAAAACATGTATATGTACGATTAAAATCAATTATGCCCAGTTTCGCATTTAATACATCACACATAAAAACCCCCCTAATATATATATATATATATATATATATATATATATATATATATATATAGTAAAATTTAAAAACGATTCGCGTGTCGGCATTAAATGCAATCGATATGCAATCAATATAACAATAAGCGTAAAAATATAATAAAAACGTGTATTGTAAATAATAATATGCGTGTAACAATTGCGTGCATAGAAGTACAAATGTATCAATAATGACAATGAAATTTTATAATGAATATACAATTGACACTGTATAATGCATACGAAAATCGCATAATGAAAATTCACTACACACACAAACACACACACACACATCCGTATAAATATTTTTGTATGTATATATAAATATATAAATAAATGTAAAGAAATAAACGCGATATTTGTAAAATATTCCATATCCAGTTTTGTTTGTGAATTCGTGTCGCGTTCGCAAAAGTTAAAGGTGGATATATATATATATATATATATATATATATATATATATATATATATATATATATATATATATTGTTATGAATGATTCGTGCGATTGAAAAGCAGAAAGATGTTTTTGAAAGAAATTTTTATTAAATCGTTGATATACATACATTGTATCGCGTTGTACTGTTTAACAGACAAAAGTAAAAAAAAAATTTTTGACGTAGAACTGACGACTCGATGAATATCAAATTCAAAAAAAAAAGTTTTTTTTACGATTTAAAAAAGGTTGACGTTATTTAAAATTATTTATATATATATATATATATATATATATATATATATATATATATATATATATATATATAATGGTATAATTAGTCGATTTTTTTAATAAGGAATAATATTATATATAATGACTATACGTAGAGTTATAAAATTTATAATTTTTTTACGAATTAATCATGAATTTTAAAGCTTTATAAAATTATAAAAATTAAATATTATTTAAAAATAGATGATCGTATAATTAATATAAATGTACAATAATGTGATATCGTGATAAATCAAACGTGAATATTAATGTCTTTATAGATACAATTGCGTTTTTCCAGCGACAAAATTCACACTGTCGACCGAGAATATTTGGAAAAAAAAATGAGCCCAAAACGTCAATTATAAAAAAAAAATAAATAAATAAAATCGAAACAATAATTCGATCGGACAGTTTTGAATAAATCAAAATTAATCGGTTCCGATCGCCGCGTCACGTTTCTATTTAACGAAGAAACGTAACAATTTTGCGATAATCTTGATTGAGTTCTCAAACGGCGCAATCGTTATATAAAAATCAATACACACACACACATAGTATATTCGGGCACTATATTATTACGATCAATAATATATTTATTATATGCGAGATATATATATATATATATATATATATATATATATATATATATATATATATATTTCGTTATAAACGAAGGCGAGCTTCATAAAATAATAACAATAATGGCGGTGAAAAAAAAAAGATATAAAATAAAAGTAGGTGTGAACTTTCTTAGATGAGAAGCCGTTCGTTTACTATATATGATTTATTACGTTTTAATTAAATAAAACTTACCAGTTGGACGGGTAGCGGTTAACTTATCTTAACCATCTAGCGTACGAAGGGAAATATTGCTTTCACCTAGCCTTATATAGGAATGATGATATGGTGTTTCTCAAACTTTGCAATTGTCATTTGTTTCCATTTTATCAATCAATAAATTACTGTGATCAAAAAATGAAATTGACGTTTAAAAATCGCGGACATTAGGAAGGCAGGTAAATTGTATTTTTTTTTTCCGTAACCGCTGTATTCGCCTGATTTGACTCCTTGCGACTTCTGGCTATTCAGCAAACTTAAAAAGCCAATGCGGAGACGCTGTTTTGACACGATTGAGAAAATGAAAACCGAATCGAAGAATGTCTCGAAGACTATATTATATCGGACAGGTATTACTTTGAAGACGATGAAATTGATTTGGATGAATAAATAAAGAATTTACATTTTATTAATAAATTCACCTTATTTATCATTGATCACAGTGTTATGTATTAAATAAAAAAACAATCGTTAACCGTGACTTTAAACCGTTAAATCGGCAAAAAAAGTCGAATTAAAATTAAAATATATATATTATTATGTATGTATATATATATATATATATATATATGTGTGTGTGTGTGTGTGTGTGTGTAATATTCATTGTCGAAACGAAAAATAATATTAACAAAAAAAAGAGTACGTAATGGCTCAATATCTAGTTACATTAATTGAATATTCAAATCGCGAGTGCGGCTGTCATTCATTATTCATAGACCGCTAGTCTTAGAAAAACGGAAGATCAGGTGTGTGTGCGCTAAGGTGTTAAAGGTATATTATATACAATATATGCCTTCTTAGGCACACATAAACACGGAATACTAAGTTATGTGTGAAAACTAACGAACAATAAACATAATATATGTTCCGAAAGCGAGATAAACATAACTACATATTATTATATTATTATTATAGACGAACGCCTGTTTCCTCCCCTGGCGTGTGATCCACGTCAAATTCTATTATAAAATGCATGCTTCGTCCCTTAATAGTTAATAATTCTATTAATTATATGTTATATAATGTTTTTTTTAACTACATATATATTTCAAACTATCGAGAATGTGTAATAAATAAATAAAAAAGACGAGAGTTTAAACGTGGAAAAATACTGTGACGTCTTATTTTGCGGTACGATGTGATTTATTTGTTGTTAATACAGTATATATATATATATATATATATAATGGAATATAAATTACGCTTAATTAACACGTTAATGCGGGATTGAAACTATAAGGAAATGTGTACGAGATCGTATATTTTAAATTATTTAAAACGTATCTTGCCGCATTGTAATTAAAATGATTAGAAAAAAATATGTATATTGTATATTTACAATCATTTCTCGCTTTCACAATATATAAAAAGTGATTAAAAAATAAAAATATTTTTTGTTGAATGTATTTGAAAAAATATATTAATTCAGTTATATAATTAATACATTTTTATTTTGCTATGGAAATATTATGAAAATGTTTTAAAATGGATTAGAAAATAATGCCAACATTTCCAATAAAATAACAATAAATTATTTTTGCTTAATAAATATTATAAATAAAAAAGTTTTGATTTCATTTAATGGAAATTGAAATCAATCTAGAGTATGATGATTAAAAATAATATATATATATATATATATATATATATATATATATATATATATATATAAGCGGCGATTGAAATATTTACATCGATCAGAACACATTGAACTTCTGAATGCGCGTTATCAAAATATTATTACAATATATTATTCGTTATAAGCAAACAGTATAATGTCAACGCTGACAGTTTGATATGTGACGTTAAATGTATCGGAAATTTCAAGGGTCGCCATTTGAAAAAAAAAACCGGTAAATAAAATAAATAATAAAAAGAACAAACGGTATGCGGATGGGTTAAGTAGATAACATTACGTTCAACGAATGAATTTGTCGCTAAGAACATCTTTTTAAAGAGAGAAAAAATTATATATATATATATATATATATATATATATGAATAATTTTACATACGAAATATCTACATGTTTATTTTGAAATATCAATTAATCGATGATAACGCATAGCCCAATCCTGATTGTAGCGCTGGTCAGTAATAACTATTGCAATATAGTAATAATAGATTTATTAGACAAATAAATTAAAATATATACTATATATACGTCGACGAGTTCAATCGAATAGAAAGACCCGTTGGATATTTTCACTTTTGATTTCCAGATATTTTTTCGATTTATTATTTTCTTTAAATCACCGCCCCTCCCACATAGTTCCAGTGCCCCTTTCATTGTGGCTATTTTTTATGTTTTTATTATTATTATTATTTTTTTTTTTGAGTTCAGGCACGCGCAATGGAATCTTGCCCGATGACTGAGTCCGACAATGGCCGCAAGTTGAGTGTTAAGAAATCGCATCGCTCATCATCAACGACGGCACACCTCAAAGGTCCGTTGGCACGGCGAAAGATTATTTTTAACCCCTTAGCGACGTGCGAATCGCAAATATTCCACGCTGGTGTTTAATCGACATTGCAAAAAAATAAATAAATAAAATACTATATAATATAAACGAAGCGAACGAGAGTAGAAACAAGTCATTCAATACCCATTCGATGTGATTTGATATTGGAATCATTTTTTTCAATATGCGGCGATCGTGTTTAATATAATTTATTTTTTTAATATTGGATATGCATTATGATGAAATTACAGAATACCCGGAAAAGTCTTATTACGTTTATTTTATTATTATTTTGAAACAAATTTATTTTTTTAACACATCTTTTGCGGGTGACTGTGATCGCAGTCGTGCGCCATATGCGGAAGACTGCAATTTAAATTATTTTTGCTTTTTCTATTTTGATATAGATCGTAGATTGCATTTAAAGATCTATTTAAGATACGTATAGTATAAAATTTATATACTTATTGCAGCATAATGATCAATCGAAAAGCATCCCTTTCACTATTTAATTAAAACAAAAACTGAACTGATGTTAAACAATACAAATATACAATAGTATTCAACACTTCCACTTGAACTATTGTAGTTAAAAAACAATCGAATAGGTATAAATAATTGAAGAACACACACACACAATACGCACAATTTCATAGAATAACAAACAACATGTACAACCGACGACACGAAATAACATGAGACAAAAAAAAAACAATCATGTAAAGACACATAGGGGAGAGACAGACGTTTGGCAACCCTCGGTTTGTGTTCGCAAAAAAAAAAATATATAAAAGGTTAGGGGGATGTAAATTTGCTTACTTATTCATTATTTAAACCTTTTAAATGTTTACGTCCTTTTTACGCGGGCATCGCGCCCGCAGGGAAACTGTGAACGGGCGGCGGATAAATTTTAACCTTATCGCCGAGCGGCGCAAGGGTTAAATTTGCCAAGTATAAATAAGTGAATCGCTTCGCTTTGTGAAGTGTGTACGCGGCGCGAATTTTTGACTTTGAATCTCGAGTGTTTGTTTGCGGACGACGCACGCGTACCCTCGTTTGCGATCGCTGCAAACGATATCGTGCCCCAATAGGGAACACGCGAAACATATGCCGCTTGTTTATATTTATTGTTATTTTATAATTATTTTAACGCTTGCCCGTACAAAATATTATTATTTAATGATATTTACATATTTATATCGTCGTTTGTGATAAAAATATATTATAAATATAAACAATAAATATATGTGAATTTAATTAATAGATATATTTCAAAAAATAAATAAATAATAAAAACAGGGATAGATTCTTTAAAAAAAAAAGAATATTTTTATTTATATTCTAGAACCAGATGTATTGTAAAATTTGAGTGAAACTCCAATGGGAAAACTACATCAGAACAGATGTGAGAGATAATCATTGCAATATTGAGCCAAGTGAACTGCCTTTACAAGGCTGTCACGATTCTTGATCATGACTCATGAATACAAACGACTAAAAATAATAGAAAATAATATACCAAGAACCGTGTCGTGTGATCTGCAAACATCAAAAAAAAAATATATGTACCCGTGCATATGACTCTATTTCGATATTGCGACACGTCACTTTGTAAACAAAGTAGGCTTTATTTTTATAATGAAATATAAAAAAAATTGAATAAATCCACAAAATCATATATATATATATATATATATATATATATATATATATATATATATATATATATATATATATATATAAGAAGAATTTTTGTTTGAAAGAATGTATATAAATGTAAAATATGATGCAATGAAGTAAACAACAATTTATCAAATATGAACCAAATACAAATAAAAAATAGTATACTTTTCTGAAAATATATATGAATCACAATTATGGTAAATAATTTTATTCTATTTTTATTTCAATATAATTAATATTTCTTAATATAAACTTACAAATTTAATTTTATATTTAAAAAAATTGAATTTTAAATATTATATATATAAATAAATATATTGAGAAATACTGTTCTAATACTTTCTCCGCCACTGAAAGTTGACAATCACTTAAATTCAATCTTATCATAGACAGAATGAAACGTTTCATTTATATTCGCAACCGTTCGTTATATTTTCCTTTCTCGTTCGATAATCTATATTATTTCATACCGTATAAATAAACAGCACTTGTACCCTTTGCAATATAAATACACATATATATATATATATATATATATATATATATATATATATATATATATATATATATATATATATATATAAATATATATTCGTATATATAATATAAAATAAACATAACCTAGCTCAAGAATCGTTTCAAAAACATTTTTTTTTACACATGTCAAAATATAAATTGAACTCGAACGATCGTTATCTGTCGACAATTTGTACGCTTTCGTCACAATTATCATCATCATCATCATCATTATTATCGTCATCGACGCGCACATACACACGTGAAAAAAATGATAATTTCCAACAATATCGTACATCAAATGTACAATATTAATATCTACGACCTTTATATATGAAAACGATTGTACAAATAGAAAACGTTGTAATTTTCCGACACTGATTATTTATTTATTTATTATATATATATATATATATATATATATATATATATATATATATATATATATATTTATGATTTTAACTTAGCAATGAGAATGTTAGGATAACTTTTTTAAATTTTTTGAGTCCGTCAAATAAAAGATTCGATAGATAAATATCGCGATTTACGTTTTGCATGCATTAATAATAATAATGACGATAAACAGTTAATTATTAAAATTATATAAATTGTGTAATTTTTTTTCAGGCGTTTTTATTGATAGTATATTAATTTAATTCGATAAACAAGGACGTCTAATTGCAAATGTTACTCGTTAATTGAATGATCTACGAGGAGCGTATGAAAAAATCTTATATATAATTTTAAAATAATAATATTTATATAAATATGTTATAAAGAAAAAAAATATCTAAAAATTGAGCGCAACACTGATAGTTTGAATTTATAGAAAAATTAATGGAAAAATCAAATATTGTCAAAAATATCAATATATTAATTATAATTAATTTATATACACAATTATAAATCGACGTTAATTCATGAATAAGATTATATTCATAAATTATTCAATTTTTTTTAATGATAAAAATATCATAGCACACATGCAAGGTCATACAGGTCAGATCAAAAAACAAAGTTTACCATTTATTTACATTGGATTATATTTATTTATATAATTTTAACATCTATCGCCGATAATTATTTTTTCAATTCGTCTATTTTCATAGCGGAGTTAGCGATATAATCCCGGGCATATTATTTTTATCACAATTTATTAGATAAATGGAATTAAGCGTATCTGCGCAAGCAAGGCAAGTAAGTCGTGTACGTTGACCACGAATATTGATAATATTAAACAGATCGTTAGCTGATAAAAGAATTTACGAAATCGACTTCTAAATAATAACAGATATATCTGTGATAATCCTATCTTATTTTTTTTTCTTGGGAAAACAATCAACTAATACAGAGTCGCATTGGTAAAAATTAGAAAGTAATTTAAGAGCAGCGGCAACCAAAGGTCACTGTCGATGAAGAAGAAAAAAAAAAGCACTGGTTACTTAACGCGACGCAACCCGCATAATTTACAATGCGACACACTATACTGACCGCTTATGTTAATTTTGTCTAATTTAAGAATCACCATATCGAAATTGAATGCTGTGTTACACAAACCGTCCATTAATTTCCATGTCTGAACCGGACCGATATGTGTGTACGGTTTCGAAATTTAGTCCAACCGATACGGCTAATGTATAAATTCGGACTTTCATTTTATATACAGTAATGCATTTTTGTATCAATTATTATAAATATTTATATAATACTGTGATCAAAAAGTAAGATTAATTTGGCCTTTTGAGTTTGCCGAATAGACAGAAGTCGCACGGAACCAAATCGGGCGAATACGGCGGTTGCGGAACGATATGAGTCAAATTTTTGACAAAAAAAATCGCAATGAATCAATGCAATATAACACGGTGTATTATCGTGATAATTAAACCTTTTGACAAACAGACACTTGACAAATGTTATAAACAATCCTATCAACCTATGAAAAATAATTTACAATTTACTTGGTTTACTAATGCCCGGGAGTTTTAAATGTCAATTTCACCTTATTTTTTGATCACATTAGTATATCAAAGCATTATATTAGATATTTAGAATCTCATTTATATGATAACAATATTGATATACGATGATATCTAGATTTGTTAACTGAATTCGATTGAAATAAAGACGATTTGGTCAGATTAAAATAATTATTTTCTGATAAATAAATACAAATCGGATGAAATAATACTTTTTCAGAATATTTAAGATCGCTCTGATAATCACTGTCATGTTTACAGTGACGAATCGCGAACGAAAGTCTAGATATTGTCTATGTGTCATTATTATTGTCGCTATTTTTTTTCCTTCCTCGTATCGCATTCAATATACTGGCAATAATGAGCGACATAAATAACCGAGACGAGATAGGCAAAATAGAAAAATACACACAGATCAATCACGCTCGCGAGAAACTCGCATGTTATTATTATTCGCGAACGTTTAACATTGAATGAGCACGGGTACAACAATGAAAGAAATAATAAAAAAAAAAAGTTAACGAACGTTTCTAAGATTTTTCTATTTCATATTTAATTACGATTAATTTTTAGAGTACTCAAAATCTTTCTAGAAAGGGTCCACATCAATGGAACAAAGTAGAAATAAGGCGGATCGTGTCGAAACGTTCGAATGACACAAATGAGCAAACTCGTAAATAATAAAATCATTTTTCCATATCGAAACCGTATGAAAGGAGATTCCCCGGGCGTCTCTGCGTGAGACCCATTGGTCTTGGCTCGTTCATTCTTCATTCTGAATATTTTTTATAATTTTTTTTTTTTTTGAGTAAAAAGTGCGCTTATCCGTCAGTTCATTGTGAAAACGGACGGCTCGCGCGCAATGCTTTCAACAATGATTTTTATTGTATCACGCGAACAAAAGGGTTGTCCGAAAGGGCTTAAAACGCGGTATCGAATTGAGCATGAAAGAATTTGACCAACAGAAGCATGCTGAATGATGCGTCGAATGCCCTTTTGAGCTTCACCGAGAGAATCGCGTCTTTTTTTTTTTTTACAGTAAACCTCATATATTTCTACATAAAATATCAGGATAATTATTTTGTTTTCATTATCTAATTGGACAGTGTTTGATCAATCGTCGATTTAATTGACCACAAAAACGTATGCAAGTCAATTGTTAATAAATTGTGAGTATACTGACCTGTTTGCTGAAGACAGCAATGTCCTCGTTGAAGGACTCCGAGGAACAGACATCTCCACCGGCCACGCCAGGATCACGTGGCGTGCACGTGGCCAACTCGCACTTTTCAAAGATCAGCGCGAGCAGGGGGAACAGGGGGTGACTGAAAACCGATAAAAAATAATTAAAATATAAATTTATACATACGCGCCGCCACCACCCCTCAACCTCTAAGAGGGAGAGATATGATAAAAGCGGGAACGGTTTTAGGGATGATGACGGAGTTTTTTTTCTTTTTTTTTTTTTTTTTTTTTGAAATATAAAGCACGCGCCCGATCAACGATTCGGAAAATTGAACGATATCGATCGTACGTTTCTGTTGTTGTACGGTTTGTATGTTTGTTTGTGCGTTGCGCGAACGTCGAAAAACGTGTA
The DNA here is from genome assembly GCA_024500535.1 of Leptonema lineaticorne. NCBI lineage: Eukaryota > Metazoa > Arthropoda > Insecta > Trichoptera > Hydropsychidae > Leptonema > Leptonema lineaticorne. Next base: position 11,360,264 of record JANIJI010000065.1, read on the forward strand.
AATGACAATGCGATTGTTTAGAATGCATCGTTGAACAATTACATTGTTGCACTTTAACGCGTCGTTGACATCGACGTTGATGTGAATTCCGAAAAATCGATCGTATCAACCCTTAAAACGCGAACGGAATATGACATATCCACACTGAAACTATGAAACAATTTCAGTATGACAATTGTATATATATATATATATATATATTTTTATACCACTTTTATATAAGTTTCACTTGTCCGTTTGTCCGTGTGGAAATTTGTAATCGATTTTTCGAACACTTTTCAATGTACAATTGAGCTGAAATTTTGCATACTTGTTCACTTTCGAAGACAGTACAAGAATCAATTAACAAATTTACTAAATAATTGACCAATTAATGACAAATTAATTATATCATAATTCTCACTAATAATGCGATATGACGAATAAAACAATACAATGATACAATTATTATTATTAGTAATACATATAAATATTAAAAATAAATATTTATTTTTAATATTCAATGATACAATAAACACATTAGACAAAAGAAAATTTACACGATTTTAATATATTTTTATCGATAATAAAAAAAAATAATAAATCATTTTGTTATCAAAATTGCATTTATATATAATTAAAGGGATCTAAAGTGAGATATAAAACTAAGAAAAGAATTATAAATAATGACTATATTTTTCTACATTAGATTATATCAATAAAATTTAATCTCTGTGAGATATTAATAATAATTTCAAAATTCGCCTCTGTTTTCATCATATCAATCGACGAATAAAAATATTTGAAAACAAAAACTATGATATCATAGTTTTATTGAAGAAACAAACGTAAACGACTTTTGTAATTTATATTATATTATATAATTTAACAAATTAAACTATACATTTAAACTATATATATATATATATATATATATATATATATATATATATATATATATATTTACACACGTATATATGGCATTACACAATTTATAAAAATGATAACGTGTCACAAACTAATATATAAACAATGTATGAATTGCAAATTTTCAAAATGAAACTTAGAATAGTGAATAAAAAATAAATAAATATATATATATATATAAACACATTCAGTATTTTTCATTTCGTCTAATTGGACGCGCCGAGATTGTCAAATTTGATAACGCACACGATTTAATTAAAATATATTATTCCAAATTAATTAACGAACACGGCACAGCTAAAACAGAATTAAATATATATATAGAAGAAAAAAAAACATAAGTGTAAAGCCGTATAATGAAACAATTTAATTAGATGCTTCGGTAATATCTTCGCTTCTTATCGTTTTATATGAGAAATGTACGTCGGTTTTTCTCCAATAATTTTGATTGTCACATTTCAACGAAAGACGAAATAATAATAATAATATTTAAAAAGAAAAACAGTCTTAATTGTATATTATTACGATACGAATCAATGATAATGAATTGCAATTAAAAATATATATATATATATTGAATATTAATAAATTATATTCATGACGAATGACGTATTAAAATTAATAAAATTTTAGAATTTAATTGAATCGACAAGTGTTATTAATCGTTGAGTAAATAATCCGAATATCTATATATATGAAAATTTATATAATATTTCGTTTAATTTTAAAATGTTCTAATATATATATATATATATATATATATATATATATATATATATATATATATATATATATATATATATATATATATATATATATATATATATATAGTCGCGATAAAAATTCGATATCGCCGCGCATTTATCATTTATCGAACACTCGATAAACGCAAATATTCACTCTATCGAAAATTAAAGTAGCAAGTCAAAATGTTATTATTAAACATCGTGTATTACTTGTTATTTTTACAAGCATTTATAACACTTCCACTTGTAAGCGGTGAGATTTCGATGTAAATATTCCGTTGACACGAATGACACACGCTGAATATTAATCGAGTCTTTGAAATACGGGCATTTTTTATTTTATTTATTTATTTACTTATATATATATATATATTTTGTCTAGAAACAACCATTCGAAGTAAATATGTCGTGCGTATGCTAAAAACCTTCGTATTCAATCGGATATAATCGGATTTTAATAGTATCGTTTCATTTGTGTCAATAGGCGTTGTTTTACTATTATATATACCTTCAAGCATTTTAATATTATGCTAAATTAATGCCACACAATATTTAAAATATTCAACCTTAATAATAATAAAAAGATCGTGATGATAACGGAGATATTATTAAAAAAAAATCTAAATAATTCAAATCAACGTGAATAATATAACTAAAGAGATGTGCGAATATTTCAATAATTTTATATATATATATATGCACGTATTTTTAAAATATAAATATGCTTCATAAACTTAAAATTCTAATGTATTTAAAAACAAATCTATATTCTTTTTAATCGTTAATAAATAATAAATTATATTATATATCGTGTTAAAGCGTTGTTGCTATTCCGACATTTTGACTATTATAACTAGTTTACTAATCAAATTTTTGTAAAAAAAAAAAATATATTATGTGACCATAAACATTATACAGTGAATTGTGGTCATATAAAATTATATAAGAGTACGTTTTTATACAATATTACAAAAATATATATTTTTGCACATCGCAGATATTGGTTTGATAACGACGAAAAATCATATTGTAATGAAAATAAACTTCTTAACCACTTTTTTATTTTTACATTTCAAATCTACATTTTAGAGTGTAGATCGTTCGTGTATCATTATCAACCATAAACAAATTGAAATCTACGAGCGTGGCTCGGGTAAGTGCAATTGAGCAAGCGTAAGTAATGTTCGCCTCAAAGCGTTAAGTGGTTAATATATATTTTTTACTATATATAAATTAATTGTTAAATATATATATATATATATATATATATATATATATATATATATATAGATTATTTTTTCAGAGTAACATATCAATTTCTATGTAAAAATATTTTTTTATTGAAAAGAATATTATTTTTTAATTGAAATGTTGTAGATTAATATGATAATATGAAAGGTGAGGTGTACAAAAAAAAAGTGTATTATCAGGAATGCATTCAGACAGGATTTATTAGAACGTACCCATAGATGGCGTCTTTGTCTCGCTTGTGCACGTGTGGCTCGGCGGCCATGACGTGGTTGGGCACTGGCGAGACATGGTTGGTAGGGACGTAGTGCATGGCTGCGGCGGTGGCCGAATGGGGCACGTGTGGCACGTGGTGAGCCCCCAAAGGGAGCCCCCCTCGATGGGGCTCATACATGCTCCCCACACCACCGCCCGTCTCCAGGTAGCCCCCGTGCAGGGCGTCGTCGTACTGTAAAAAAAACACATCACTTATTACTATTAAGTATTAAAAATATTTCAAAAAAAAAATATATATATATATAATATTTAATAATTAAAATATTATTGTCTATTTTAAACAATCAGAATATGGATTTCGATCTAATTACCGGTCGCACATGATTTAATACTTCGATAAATAAATATGTCAGTGACGAGAATAAAGCAGAATTAATAATTATGATTTGTCGAAATGCAATTTAAAATATAACTGTATAAAAATATTTTTAAAAAAAGACACTTCTATATTGTATTAATAATTGCACTATTGTATTATTTTATTCGTCATATCGCATCATTACCGATTATAATTAATTGCCATTGATTAATTGGTTATTTTGTAAATCTGTTAATTGATTCTTGCATTGTCATAGAGAGTGAACAATTATGAAAAGTTTCAGCTCAATCTGACATAGGAAAGTGCTCGAAAAATCGATTAAAATATTCCATCCGGACAAACAGACAAGTAAAACTTTTATAAAAAAGGGTCAAATTTCAAAAATTGCGATCGATCAGGTGTATTTTTTTGTCAGATATAAAATATTTTATATTGTTAATAGAATTATAAACTATAATTTCAAACTGCATTTTATTTTATATCATAATTGAAAATCTCCGATTTAATAAAACGAAAGTATATATATATATATATATATATATATATATATATATATATATATATATATATATATATATAAATATATAACGTAATAAACGTTTTAAAAATAACAAAGTTACATCGCTTATATCGTATATTAAAAATATAATTTGTAATTCAAATAAATGAAACCTACGAGAATGGTTCATGAATTAAGAATAAGACACGTCTGATCAAACATCAAAAACGATAAAATGTTAAACATAATTACATTAAAATGCAATGCGCATTATATGCCGTTAATTTTAAATTAGAATATAAACGTTTATTATTCTCATATCTACCGGTTTTCTATGTAAAGAAAAGAAAAACGGAATGATTCATTTAGTTATTCGCACATTATATTATATATATAAACAGCTTTGTATTTTTATAATTTTATACTATGTATACTTTTTTTTTTGCTGTTTACATGAAAAAGAAAGCGTCAAAAGCCTTGTTCGGATTCGAAGAGTCTAGGAAAATAGTTTCAAAACGACGAATAAACCCGGCGAAATATTTACATAAATGCGAAATCCCGACGATAAATTTCAGAATAAAATTCATTAGAAAATTTCAATAAAATAACAATAAAATATTCTTGAACGTTGAACGCACAACACAAAATGTTTACTTTATTATACGCAATATAAAATTGCACTTGTGACATTTGTATTTAAACATATATATTTTTAAATACATATATATATGTATATATATATATATATCCGTTTATAAATGTATTTACAGATTGCATTTCATAGGTTATTTAATATACGATTTAACCGGTATGCAAATTTAATGGCGGCCGGTTTATCGGCGTTTTAGAGACCACTTGAAAAATGCATATTTTATGAAATATCGAAAATGAAAATAATAATAAAAAAAATGCATATCTCTTTATATATTTATTATAAACGTGTGCATTATTATGCATGCAATAATGAACGCGTCGTCTGATTGATAATTCGATTTAAACGAATCGAAAAGACACCGATCGTTTTTATATATATATTTAAAACGTGTCTATCTCGAGAAACATATATCGTTATTATTTTCGATATGTGTGCGTAAAAATATATATATATATAAATAATATATAAAGTTAAATAAATAAATAATTTTCTATAGATGGAATCTTCATTATGGCGAGAATGGCGAGTCACGGCTTCAATTTTATATATAGAAGTTTTTAGACTCTTGTTGCAAACACGCGTTTACATGCTAAATCAGCGCTTGTCAAATATATCGTAAAAAAGTTACAATGGTACCATTAAAAACGGCATTCTTTATAACAATAAAAAATACGTCTATCAAAAAAAAGTTTATTCAATAATACACACACACACACACACACATATATATATATATATATATATATATATATATATATATATATATTATAAAGTTTAAAAAACACTGTATTATTAAATTATTTTAAATATAATCTCTGATACGCAAAGAAAATATAATATTATCGGAAAAAAAATATATATATATATATACAATCGATACGCGTATATAATAAATAAAATACTATCATTCTCAACATATATTTGCATTTTGTGACTTAATATTTAAATATATGACACATTATGATTTTAAAACGTTGCACATAAATCAAAATGACACGCATTATAAATATGAGAACTGTCAAAATTGAAAGAAATTTCATTTGCGCTTTTTCTAAACAAACCGATGTTGACCCATATGCATACCATTTTTTTTTTATTATTATTTAAATATTTTATAGATATATAATCTATATATCCAAAGAAGAAAAAAATATATATATATATATAAATTCTCATCGTTAACGTCGTAATGGTCTTACGATAATTAAAAATTAATCTAGATAAAAATTAATCTATTAAAAGTTAACGCCGTACACATCGAACTACTTTATATTTTTTCAATCAAAAGATCGATATCACTAATATTATAATAAATGCACTATATAATTACAATAACTTTTATATACACATTGTACTATAATAAAGCACTAATGAAAGTTTCACAAAAGTTCACAGTAATCAATTTATTATTGTGTACGTAATAAAGTAGCATTTTCATTTGTCCGACGAATATCTAACAATATATATCGAAGGTGTTCAAACTTTATTATAATAAATAAATTACAGTCTTAAATTATATTAAATATTTTTATATTGTCTAAATTTTTTTTATATATATTTTTAAAATAATAATTTCAACAATCGTTCGACAATATTATACGATTTAAAATACGGCATTATATTATTTCTTTAACAGTATCGAGATGTAAAAAAATTGCCAAGTCTTTCGACAGAATCCCGGAATTTTTCACAGCGCACATATGCACGCACATCGCAAGTAAATATATCTATATGTGAATAAAAAAAACTATATATATATATATATATATATATATATATATATATATATATATAAAATACAAATGAAAAAGAAGACGAAACGAACGGGGGCCCCGTAAAACGTTGTTGCCGACGATCGCAGCACTCTCTTAAGAGGATGACGGCTTTTAAAAAAGTTATAACAAAACCGTCAGGCCATCAATTTCGATGACGTGGCGGATTTCGGCTGCCGTCGGAACATCATATAACGTACATATATATACTTACGACGAAAAAAATATATTTATTATACGTATACATATATATATATATATATATATATATATGTTCGTGAAATAACTATGGTACAATTAATCGATCTACGTTTGCGCGGGGCGCCTCAAAAAGTAAACATCTGACGATTAATATCTTTAAAATAATATATATATATATATATATATATATATATATATATATATATATATATAAATTCAAAATTATTGTGTTGAAAATTAGACGTGCACGATTTCAAAATAATATCATTTTCTTACTATATATAACTTAAAAATTATATATTTCATATATAATAATAATGTATCAAAAAATAATACTTTAAAATAAGATTACATTAAGTCTTGAAAAAAAAATAACCATTACACAAATATAAATCATTATACATATTTTACAATTTCATTTCTAAATTACAACTAATTTAAATGTGAACGATTATATTAAGATTTCAATCGTTAACTTTATGCCTAACTTTCAATATATATATATATTCCAACATTTTATGATTTATCAAAATGAAAAATGCATCTTAAAATATTAGAAAATTGAAAATATTATTCATTTTGATATTTTTTTATACAATAATAATAATAATAATAAAAGAGATAAGGCGGTCGTATTAAATTCTAATTCGTCACATTATTATTGTATTCCGACTGTGATAAATGTAAAATATTTAATTTTTGTGTGGAAAAAAAAAACACGATCGAATGTGTGAAATGGAAAAAAAATATGTCATATTATTATAAGATAACCCCAAACGGGCGATAAACGTTTAAAATAATAAAATTAAAACGAACAGAAGCGAAAAATTATAATACATTTTTAATTGCTTGTTAATGTGCGATAAATTTAATTGGGCGCAAATATTCGATTACATATATTTTTTAAATATTTGAAAAAAAGACAATAATGTTTGTGATTTTTAATTTATTTATATCGGAATAATGCGGATTATACTTTAATTTTATATGATAAAAATATAACATTAAAATATAAATTTGAGTATTGGAATGAAAAATAACTATTTCAATCGAATATTATATTTTAAAAATGAGTTTTATCAATGTAAAATTTCTATTTCATATATTTGTTTTAAAATACATCGATAATACTACATTCTATTTTTTTTATATATAATAAGCGCATTCTTTGTTTGACGTTCGTTGATAAACAAAAACGAAAATCTATAATAATAATAACAATAATAATAATATATTTAATGAATATATTATAATATATCGAAAACGATTTTAAATTAGCATATTAAATTAGGTGCGAGTACATTTAGATAACGAACGTATAAATAAATAATTCCGCCCCCCGTTGCATTTTTTCGACAATAGCAATTATATATAAAATAATAATAATAATAATAAATAATATGCCATGTCGATACTAATAAAATATATTTAATTAATATACTTAAACGACTTTAAAATATTTATAGACGAGAGAAGGCAAAACGGTGTCCGTCGGTAATTTGTATGAGAAGAATCACCGACGGCGGACATCTTTATTTCGATAAATTATTATTAAAAAGAAACGAAAAACGCAAATAAATAAAATAAAAATGCGAAAAAATAAATTTACATTAAAAACATATAAATTCGATAGTGTAGAGCGAGCTTTACTTTATTTATTATCGAGCGTTTTGAATACTATAATTCTATCATATTATAATTTTCATAAACAAAAATTATTAGTAACAATTTTAAAAGCGTTAAAATTTATTTATTTATACTCTATTTACGAATGAGAATAATTAAAGTGGTATAAAATATATATTATATATATTTTTATGTATTAAATAATATGAATATTATATATATTAAAAAAAAAACGTAATAAAAATTTATATTATCATTTACAAATAAATAGTTTGAATGTCTTTAAACATTTTTAGATTACTTAGAAATTCCGACGGCACAATTTCAACGTATTTGTTAAGCAATAAAATTCTTACTTACAATTATAACAATTGCACAAGTATAATAATTATTCAGAAGAATTAGTTTAATGAAAAGTTTAGAGAGAACAAAAAAAAAATTATATAAAATGACCGAAGAGTTTTATTATTTTAAATTAAAGAAATGAATAAATGCGTATATATTATATGTACATATATATTTTTTTACGATTTATTCAATAATCTTGACGAAATATATAATAGTAAATATAAAATTACATTTAAAATTTAGTAAAAAACAAATCATTTATATTTGAAAATTGTTAACGACGATATCCGACGGACATCGAACAACAGAGCAATAAAATTATAAAATAAAACTGTACCCCCCAGGGGGGTCGCGAATCCATCGCACACAAAACTATTACGAACGAATAAAATAAACGTTTCAATATATATGTAATATAAATTAATTTTTAAAATAAAATATAATTTTCTTTTAATAAAACAATATTATAAATATCGCCGTTCTAAATATAAATAGGAAAATGTTTATTTTGTATTATATTATATTAAACGAAGATGTACTAAAATGATCCGCGTGCAATAATAACAACAATAATAATAAATAATAATTCAGTGAAATTTCGATTTCATCTCCGACTCCGTGCCCCGTTTTAAATAAATAATATAAAATTACGAACAAAAACGCAATTTGTACCGCCCGCAAAAAAAAAAAGATAATACACACCGTATATTATAACTTGCGCATAGTGAATTATTTTTATTATAATATATAATATCGTATACACTATATTATATACATGTATATATATATATATATATATATATATATATATATATATAAGTGTTGTAAAACTTTAAAATATATATTATGTGCACTTCAATTTCGTCGTGCACGATTCGAAGAGTCTTTCACAAAATCATCGTGCGGTCATTAAATCGTTTCATACTACAAATAATATATATATATATATATATATATTATATAGCTTTTAGTTATTTTTGTTCTATATTTATTTATTATTATATAAAAATTAACATCGAGTAAATATTGTGCGTTATAAATATTTTAAAAAAATAAACTATTCGCAATCGTCGATTCGTTTCATAAATTAAAAATAATTCAAAATAACAAATATATATATATATATATATATATATATATATATAACGATCGATTATTTTAATGAAAAAAAGTATTATAAAGGTATATTCATTGAAATAAATTTTTAAAATGGTATATAAATAAAATTACGCATGTTTAAATATTGAAAATGAGAATAATACATAAATAGATTTAATTGAAAATTATAATAATAATAATAAAATCAAAATTATTATGTAAGGGATGTCGAATAATGAATATTCTATATTATATTCTAATTTGTAATAATTTTAAATTAAAAAAAATATGTATATATGTATGTTCAACTATATAAGACATTGTAAAATTATCATGTAGTGAATGTCATTTTTACTATTATAACGTAAAAATAAAAATAAAAACACGACGTTAAATATTATAGACATGGCGTATAATTTTTAATACATAATATTATTATTATAATATATTCTCGAAATGCTCGCAAATTAAAGGAAAACTTGGCTACCTAAACACCGCTATAAATCATAGAAAATTTTCAAAATTGGTTTTCGTAAAATTTTTACAAAAAAATAAAAAAATAAATAAATATTAAACAATTTTACTATTTAATAAAAAACGAATAAATAAATAAAAATACAGCCCACTTCAATAAAATTATGCGTATCGTCAAAACCGGCATAAGTGCGACATATCGTGCGAAATTTCACTATCGGATGCATTCGCGAGTTTTATTCGCGCTCGCACACACACATACACACACACAAATATAAACAGATATATATATATATATATATATATATTTTTTATATATTTTAGGGGGTGTCGTTCGTCGCTGTTGGGGTTCATGGCGGTTCCCCATGATTGATGATGACACTGCGACGGGTCTGAAGCCTCCATAGCCATCGACCAAACCACCCTTACAAAGTGTACATTTATACACACACACACACATATACATGTCAGTCTTTTTATGAATATAGTCATTATTGTATATATATATATATATATAAATATATATTCGGATCGATCCGAAGGCGGGTATCGATCTGCTCTTCGTCAGCTGTAAATACGTCATTTTCGTCACTAGATGATTCGCCATTTTTATCTACATTCAGTAACACTTGTACTATATATATATATATATATATATATATATATATATATATATATATATATATATATATATATTATATTACATTTATAATAAAAAAAAAGATAAAATACTGTAAGATTGTGTGCATTTGACGTTTGCGATCAAAACAAGTATCGTTTATATAAATTAAATCATTCTAAAAAAAATATTCTTTAACACTAATAAAATTATAATTCATAATTAAAACGATTTTTAACATCACATTATATTAAAATATGTGTCAACGGTAAATTTTTAAAGTCTGAGAAAATAAAATAAGATAAAATATAATAATTATTAATTTCATAATAATATAAAAACGATTTTTTTCGCGAATAATTTATATACATTGTATATTTAAAATTTTACACACCGTATATAGATATAATATAAAAAAAATAACATAAAAATACGTATCAAAAAAATAAAACCAAATATGTATTTCGATATTCCGTTGAATGAACAAATCTGCACAAAATTATAATAAAAATTACATCTCGATTACAACAACTGGAAGAAGAAAAAAAATATATATACGAATATTCAACGAACATATTAGCTAGTATATTGTATTAAAAAAAATTAAAATTCATATTTTTACTATTGCAAATACATATATATGCATTCATATATCGCATCCATCTTGTTTTTTATTAGACAATATATATATATATGAATATTATTATACAAAAGATTGACGTTAATTTATTTTTCCGAGACGATTTAATGCGACATTATACTAATATGTGTCAAGTATGACATTTTTACTTATATATTTATTATATATATATTTTTTTTTATCGAACACTTTATGGCTTTAAAATATTTAGTACAAGTTACTTAATGAAATTGGCTAATATGTTCGGTGATAAGCCAACATAAAGTATTATAATAATTTAATTTCATACTCAAGTTTTTTTTTTGTTCCGTACAACAAATTAACATAATAAATATTTTATTTGTTAATGTTAATCAATAATCAAAATAATATATGAATTTTTCAAATGAAGTAAGTAGTTAACACATGTAAACCTTTAAAATTTATTCTTACTAAATATTTAACGTGTAATATAATAATTGAAAAATTATTACATTATAAATGAAATGAATAAACGTCGAAGTACTTGCAAATTTTTATTTGTTAGCACTAAAAATGGATTTTATAATAAGAAAATAATATACTTAAAATATATTACGTTAAATAAAATGTTTATAAGATGAATAAAATAATACTATTTAATGAAATTAATTTTTATTCAATATTTATAAACCGTTTATTGCATATATTTTATATCTTATGACAAACTTTTTGCAATAATGTATTAAAGAAAAGTAAACAAATGTAAATTTATACATTTATGAAAAGTTTCATTCTGTTAAAAAAATAATAATTTTTACTTTAAAAATATATAATAAGCTATTTCAATTT